>DWHP01001379.1:0-16254 GCA_018247895.1 Parnassius honrathi
GAAACGTCGGGATAGTAAAAATAAGTTAAAAGTGGTAATTAAACGCGATAAAATCCGTAAATAACAGTTTTATTTAACAAAATGTTATATTTATATAATTTAACCAATTCCTTTATTTTATTAGACCTACTTGAATAACAACTTAACACTAACTATCTACATACACTTAGGTACATATACATAACCATCTACTAAAGAAATGGCATAACATATAATATTAAACTCTGAATAAATTTGAAATACTATCAGTACTAAAAATAAATCCAATCAGTAATACATTTTAAAATCACTAAATCTGTTGAAAATAAAGTATTTCTAACATTTTCTAAAACTAATTTTTCGGAAGGATTTCAATAGTAGTCGTTATCTTAGCCTGAGATCGTTCAAATGTGAGAGAACAGGGGTATATATATATGTTACGGCCCAGAGTTGCCCAGACGAAGGTCGACTAGGTTAGGGCCCATGAATAACCAGCTCGACGAGTAACTAAGAGACGAGCCCAATGGCTCATGGAAATTTATTATATAAGGGATACCAGACCTTATAAAACTTACCTAGTTCAGGAGTAGGGTAGACCTCCAGGAGTCGTCAGCGTGGTGTGAAGGTAGTGTGGGTGGATATATGAGAGAACGGTGTGTAGTGAGTGCTTAGCTGACGTCACCAAGGTAGGCGGCAACACGCCGTCTCTGCACCGCTCCAAAGGGTGCCCTCACTTCCGGGCGCCGAACTCCAGTCTCATATATAAAGGCACAATATATATATATATTGTGCCTTTCCCAAACGGGAAGGGATAATCAATAATAAATTAATAATATAAACTTGATACAAGTAGAATAAGGACGTTTTATGTTCTTAACTTTTCTCGAGCCCTGTCTCCGTGAACGGGGTTTACTTAGCCTATAAAGCACTACCCACTACTTTCAATTGCTCTAGTGAATATTCATTCTTACAAAAGACGCCCAAAATAACTAAGGTACTAAACAAAAACAACGTAAATATGTATTACAAACGGACTATTATTAAACCTTTAGAAAGATCAAAACGTATTTTTATTATTCTGGTCAAATATTTTACATATATAGGGGAAATAATAATATTATAAAAATTAATAATTTAATTAATATAAACCTATTCTCTTCCTAAGGTACATGGAGGCTTGGAGAATACAGGGTTTATCTCGAGAAATCAGCAAAATAAATACTAAGAAGGGGGCGGCGTTACAATATCAATGATATGCAAGCCGATAACATTCATTGCCATGCGGATGACAGCACTGGTGGATACTCTGTACACCGGCCGTTCCAATATTTCTCGGGAAAACGTCTCCGAGTACCGGGACAAACTTGTGTCTGAAGTCGAGTACTTGCTAAACAGAGTCTCGGATTGGGGGCGACTAAATGTAGCCCAGTTTAACCCCCAGAAGACACAAGTTTGTGCGTTAATAAGAACCCGCTAAAAAAACCTCTTTGTCGTATCTCCTCAGTTTCAAGGCACTCTCCTTGTTTCCACAGCCAGTATCGGTACCCTCGGCGTCGACATATCGAGTGATGTGCAGTTTCGTGGTCACTTGGAAGAGAAGGCCAAAATGGCCTCTAAGAAGCTTGGCGTGCTCAGCAGAGCGGGACAGTATTTCATGCCGGCACACCGTCTGCAACTTTACAAGACGCAGGTTCGGCCACACGTGGAATACTGTTCCCATCTTAGAGCTGGAGCTCCCCAGTACCAGCTCCTTCGACTTGACCGCATCCAGCGCAGAGCGGCTCGAATCGTCGACGAACGAGCGCTTTCCGATCGGCTTGATTCACTGACGCTGCGAAGAGATGTTGCATCTCTTTGCATTTTCTTTCGTATATACCATGGGGAGCGCTCTGAGGAATTGTTCGGATTAATCCCAGCCGCCAAATTTCGTGAACGCACTACCCGGCAAACGCCCCGATATCATCCACACCATCTGGACGCTTGGCGGTCCACCACTGTACGTTTCACAAGGAGTTTCACCGGCGATTTTTCTGGACCGATACCACCTGGGGACCTTCAAGAAAAGAGCTTACTCCTTTCTCAAAGGCCGGCAACGCACCTGCAATTCCCCTGGTATTGCGGTTGATCATGGGCGGCTGTAGTCACTCAACATCAGGTGAGCTGCATGCTCGTTTGCCCCCTCTTCTATAAAAAAAAGTACACGTGTTCCTCACGTGAAACTACGTTATTTGTGAATTATTGCGCTAATAATATCAATTTTGTCGTTATTTTTGTTTGCTTGTACGATGTTAAGTAATTTCACCTGTCATTATAAATCGGTTTGATAAGTTCTCAGATTTTTGTGAAGGTCAACTGATGATGATATCCGTAAAGGTCCTTTCCACCGTAAGGTTTGGCGCTGTAGCTGTTCTACTTTCTACCACGGCTGGCACAGTCAGCCGGGTTTTCTGTGCTTTTGACATAACGCCAGCATTCTGTGAGCATGACGTCTGTACCTAATCTTCTTGACTGTGTTGGCTAAAAATGGCTTCCGGCGGTTAGGATCTCCCAGAATCCAACCGAGAGCTGCTGTGAAATTGATCAATTCGTAGACTTCGAAATCAAGTGCTATTAGGCTTAGTTTTATTTTAGTCATTAATTTTGAAAGTAAAAGTGCACTGCTTTATTCCAACCTGTGTAGCGAAGTTTGATTTTCGATGCTACGAGTTTGGTTTTCGCTGCTAATATTGTTACAGATGCGATGCCTTTATGAATAAATAATACGGCCGTATACGACGCAAGCGAAAGCTTTGGTGGAAGAGTCGCAGAAACCATGTATCTTAACTTTACTTCTCTTTCTAGTACCGATCCATCGGGGAATTTCGATGTTTTTGACGCCTGCCCTTAATGTTAACCATTTTAAGTACACGTCATCAGGTATAACATCATCCCAGTTTAGATTTGCTTGCCAAACGCTTTGAAATAATAGTTTAAGCTGGACCACGGCTGGCGAAAGGAAACCACAATGATCGAAGACTTTAGAGATGTCGGCTAAAAAACTTTTTGTTGGTGATTTGGTTGTAGTTGGTGCCGTCATTTTGCATTGGAAGCTAAAGTTGTTATCCTTGGCAATCCATGTAAGTCTGAGTGATTTTGTTGATTCCTGGTGCTTAAAATCATAAGTGTTTGGGGAGCTTGGTGCGACGTCAACATCTTCGAGTAGTGACTTCTCGTTTGACGAAAATTTGCGAAGGTAGAATCCTCCGGTTTTAAGTAGGTCGATTAGCGCTCGTTGAAATTTTTTGGCAGACATGACGTCGTAACTACCACACAAAGCTTCATCCGTATATAAATGCTGCTCTAATGCTTCAGGATAACGTTGACGCACGTCTGTATCTAGCTGCCTAAGCGTCATCATCGCTAGAAATGCAGCTGATTTTGTGCCGTACGTCACGGTACTTAGTATTTGCTCAGTGTCTGATCAGAATTTTCGCGCCAATTTACGCATTGATAAAGTTGGTCATTAGGATGCACAATTATTTGCCTGAACTCTTTTTCCAAATCAGCTGTAAAGGCATATTCGTACCGTCTCCATTTAAGGACCAAAACTAAAAGTTCTTGCTGAAGATTCGGGCCTCTGTATAAGACATCATTCAAACATACACCGGTTGGTGTTTTTCCGGATGCATTAAATACTACTCTTAGTAACGTAGTTAAACAGTCAGGGCGTTCGACAGCGTGATGCGACATGTAATATATTGGTGTCAAATTTGCCGGTATTATACGCACGCGACGTAGATTGATGTATTAGTTTATAAATTGCTTGTAATTACGGACTAATTTTTTTATTTTTAAATGAAATTTTGATGACTTTTTTCAAATTTACGTTTGTACTGATAAATTTTTTAAAGCAAGTTTTAGCTTTAAATACGTCAGGGTGTAGTGAAAGGCGCACTACATATCTCCCATCGGGTTGGCGTAAAGTAGTATCCTGGTACTTTTGAAGGCATTGATGGTCTTCGAATGACATCTCCTCATTGTCATTGATAACTTTGATCGACTAAAATGTATGTATGCCGCCAATGTCTACCATAACCACGTTACAGTTGTACTATTTCATGTTTCCGGATAAAATCCAGCCTAGGCGCGTTTGCTCCGCAACAGGCATATCGTCATTTTCTCTGATAATTCCTCCCATGATGACCGAAGAGTGGACATCGGCGTCCTGTTTTGTCGTGCTACGAAAAAATTCAGGGTCCGCTAGTTTGATGTTTTCAATAAACGCCCATGATGATTTTTCGAATGATTTGTTTGGTAAGTTGTTTAATGCGTGATTCAATATAAAGACATCAAGATTTATAATGTACGTGCTATAACAAGAATATAATGTTCATAACACCCTTGAAGTTGCTCTCCTTCGCGTCGACTCCTAATATGCTCACTGCTTTGCAATGCTTGCGAGGTAATCCTAATCTTTGAGCGCCATTTTCGATGATAATCGAAATTTGGAACCCCTGGTCGATAAAACCCTCATGGAGTGAAGGGTACCATCGACAGCTTGGACGTTGATTGTAGCAGTTGCCAATGAGATCTCTTGGGTATCCTCCAGAAACACGTGTGATTTTGACACAACGCGGTCGGTCGTTGTATTCGGATTTGCAGCATTTGCTGATACGGCAAAAGCTTCGTGAACTGGTGTACAATGATTGTTTTGACACTTATAGCATCTTTTCTTTGAAAAACATTCATTACCGTTATGATTATAAAGCCAGTTTTGGCATAAAGATAGCTTGGATATTATTTGTCGCTTGAAGTCAGGTCGATATGTTGAAAATGTTCCGTAATACGAAATGGCGTGATCTTTATTGCAGATGAGGCATTTTGCTTCGGTGCGGACGCTAACCTACTTTTATTATTAAAATTTAATACTTTTATTATTAAATGAGGGATTTTCATTGCTCGTGAATGCTTTAAAAACGAATGATTTTTGAAATTAGATTGCTGAGATGATTTGACTTCCGGTAGTCTTGTTTGCGTTTTGTCGACTCTAGGGCTGTGAATTTCACCTACAGAAATTGTAATAAATCTTTTACAGTCGGCAAATCTCTTGAGTATTTCAATGACTCGATGTATTGATTGTGGGTGTCTGCGTCTAATTTATGAGTAATTAAGTAAACAACCATGGGGCCCCAGTTCTCTATGTTAACTCCCAGATTTTTATGGCATTTAGGAATTCGTTGGTGGTATCACTAACCTTTTTAAACCTTTTTGCTGACGTATAGGTTGCTGTTATATAGTAGGTAAGTTCACTAAGAAACTCATGTGAAAAATAAAAATAAGCTTCGTGTTATTATACCGGTGGTTTAAAAGATCCCAACATACTTGATAGTTATCTGTGCTTATATGTAAATGTTGCACTATTTTCTACGCTTCTCATTTTAATTTACTTTTCAGAAATTACCTTTTCTGACTGTTCGATAAGGCTCTGTTGCTATGTATATTTTCGACAAACAAGCCCTTAAACGAAAACCACTGGTGGTAGCTCCCACTGAACGTGGGGATTTCCATTTTTGGGGTTGTCTTCTTCCGGTAAAGATCAGACAACATCTTGCTGTTGATAACTTTCTCTATGTTTTAGAACTTTTACTCATAGCTGTTGAACATTTCTTCATACACTTCATTATCTTCGTATAGTTCGCTGTCTATTTCCCAGTGCAAGGCGTCTATTACCATCCAACGTGCCTAAACTGACTTCGGAATATCCTCATACTCTCATTTTTCAGAGACTTTTTCGAGATTGACGCTGCTAATAGTCCGCTGAAAAACTTTGCAGTTACTTCTCTGATTTCTCAACATAATATCCTCTATCTTGCTCCTAGTACGTTGGGCTCGGGATGCTTCTGCGTTAGCTGTAATTTCAGGATGGAGTGCGCTGGCCGGCGGTATAGCTGAAAAGCCTGTCTTTTGCAACGGGGTTTCTGTTCTTTAGAGTCACTCGGTAAATAACTAAGAAGATAATTGAATGTTTCATTATAAAAATCGGACGTTCTTTCATAGTAGTTGCTAGTAAAATATTCATGAATTTTATCGTTAGACTTAAAAAGTTTAATAATTTTAATCGGTGGTAACCGCGGTTAACTATATCTGAGTGTTAAACATCTCAGTCCCCTCTCAGTCATGAGTGCTGTAAAGTGATCGAAACGTTGGGCACATAAAAAGTTAATATTAGCGATAAAATCCGTAAAAACTAATATCATTAAAATGTGTAGTGTTCGCGTAAATATAAGAAATCATCATGATGTGGAAGTAAGTAAAAATGAACGTGAAAAAGGTAGAAAATCATCAGATCGAATTTTTTTTATAGAAGAGGGAGCAAACGAGCATACGGCTTACCTGATGGTAAGTGATTACCGCCACCCATGAATAGCTGCAATACCAGGGGGATTACAGATGCATTGCCTGCATTTTAAAAAGGAAAAGGCTCTTTTATTAAAGGTCCGTAAGTGGTATCGATCCGGAAAAATCTATGGTGGTAATTGATTCCGCAAGGATGTTGAGCGAGGAAGAAAACTTCTTTTAAATCGCTTAGTGGTGGACCGCCAGTCATAGTGATTTAATGAGTGGTATCACGAGTTTTGTCACGATGTGCGATGGTGAAACTGTGCGACTGAAATTAGTCCAAACAATTACTCAGAGCACTCCCTATGGCAGACGTGATAAAATATGCAAAGAGATGCAATATCTCTTAGGAGTGCCAGTGAGTCAAGCCGATCGGAAAGAGCTCGGTCGCCGACGATTCAAACTGCTCTGCGCTGGATGCGATCAAATGGAAGGAGTTGGCACTGGGCAGCTCCGGCGCAGAGATGGGAACAGTACCTTATGTGCGACCGAACCTGGGCCTTGTAAAGTTGCAGGCGGTGAGCCGGCATAAAGTACTGTCCTGCTCTGCTGAGCACGCCAAGCTTTTTAGAGGCCAGTTTGGCCTTCTCTTCCAAGAGACCACGAAACTGCACGTCACTCGATATGTCGACGCCGAAGATTCCGATACAAACTGAGGCAACAAGGTGAGTGCCTTGAAACTGAGGAGATACGACGAAGAGGTTTTTTTAGCGGTAAACGCGCAAATTTGTGTCTTTTGGGGATTAAACTGGACTAAATTTAGTCGCCCCCAATCCGAGACTTTGTTCAACAGTTTCAACTTCAGGCACAAGTTTGTTCCGGTACTCAACGACGTTTTCCCGAGAAATATTGGCACAGCCAGTGTATAAAGTATCACCAGTGCTGTCGTCTGCATAGCAATTAATGTTACCGGTTTGCAACATGTCATTGATATGCAGAAGAAACAGCGTTGGTAATAGCACGCAGCCTTGTGCAACACCAGCCTTAACGGGCTTGTAGTCAGAGCATGCACCGTCTACTACGACTTTGATGCTCCGATCGGCAAGAAAGCTGGTGATCCAAATGCACAATTTCTCGGGAAGCCCATAGGAAGGAAGATTCGTAGGAAGCGCTTTGTGCCAAACCCGAACGGAGGCCTTCGCTATGTCCAAACTAACGGCCAACGCCTCCCCATTGGACTCTACTACCTCCGCCGTTAGGTAACCCAGAGGATCACCAGCCGAGCGACCGAGACGGAAACCGTACTGACGGTCACCAATCAGTTGGTGATCTTCAAGGTACCGCATGAGCTTGCTGTTAATAATTGATTCCATTATTTTAGAGAACAAAGAGGTGATGGCGATAGGCCTATAGTTGGAAGGATCGGAGCGGTTACCTTTTTTAGGAATCGCGTGCACGAGGGCTGTCTTCCATGATTTCGGGACTACGTCGAAGGAGTAGGAGTACCGGAAAAGATGCGTTAAAACCGGTGGCAACTGTGGAGCACACGTCTTCAGCACAATAGGAGGGATGCCATCTGGCAAACTCGACTTGTTGACGTCCAGGGAGAGGAGTGCTCTGCGCACCGAGCGTTGGGTAAACAGGACATCCTGCATGGAGCACTCGACTCCGCGCGGCATGGTCAGCGGTGTGTTCCCCCGTCACCCCGTCATCAAGAGTCGAGTTGGACGCAAAGAGAGAGCCCATCAGATCGGCTTTGTCCTTTACGGCATGGGCCAGTGAGTCGTCCTTCCTGTGCAGAGATGGGAGAGATGGCTGACAGAAGTTCCTTGGATAGCCTTGACGAGAGACCGGAATGCACGTGTTCCCGAAGGAAAGTGAACTAGTTTCTCGCCAATCCTGCCGATTTGCTCTGACTTTGCCTTAACAATGACACTTTTGAAAGACCTGTAGGCAGAATTGTACTTATTTTTAAGGGCGCTGGTATTTGCACCCCGAGACGTCGATGCGCGAGCCCGGGCCTGGTAGCGCTCCTGCTTATGACATAGCGCAATTTTGCAAGAGCAACCAAGCCAAGGCTGGGTTCTGCCTCCGGTAGGTACCACAGATGATGGAACACAGATGTTCCATTCCCTGTAGCACCACATCAGCGGTAGAATCAGCAACAACGCTGGGATCATCCGGCGAGAAGCAAACCCGCCCCCAAAGCTAGGATGCAAAAAAAGATCGCATCCCGTCCCAGTCTGCTCACCTATAATGGCAAACACGGCGGCAACCTGCTGTACGCTACCGCGATGAGAGCGTGAGTGGCAACGTACTCCGGATTAGAAAATGGTCCGAGGAGACAAGAGGCCATCCTCAACTGCCTCAACTTTATCTTACCTACCAGGTGATTTTAATGCTTTTAGAAAATTCATCTTGGCTGCTTTAACATCTTTGTATAACCAAGTAGATCTTCTGGGAAGAGAACTAGATCGTAGTGAATTGCGCCGCCGCAGAAAGATGATCCTACTCCATGGAGTTCCTGGAGAAAAATCTTCTAGGCCTGTGGTTGTCAAATTCAGCGATACTGTAATGCGAGACAAAGTTTGGTACTCTAATACCAAACTTAAGGGCACTGGTATAACCCAGTTGGAGTTTCTTACAAGGAGACGCCACAGTGTTTTTCTCGAAGCTAGATGAAGGTATGGCATCACCAAATGTTGGACCAGGGATGGAGTTATTAATATTTTTACTCCAGATGGCACAAGGCACCAGCTTGAGACTTTGTCTAAGCTTGACGCAATATGCAACGGGTCAACTTCTTCCTCACCCGCTTATTCTATTATGATTGAGGCAAATAAGGTCCCCGAAGATAAAGGTGCACCATAGTGTACCTACTAAGAAGGCCGGTAAAAAATAATCTTTCTTCTTTAACATTATCATTTCATTAATTTTTAAATCCTATTTGTATAACTTTTCTCCGGACTTCATATTTATTATTTCTATCATTATACAATACTTTTCATTGTTAATCGTTGATTAGATAGTTAAATGTAATGATTAATAATCTCTCTTTGGAATGTTAATATAGTTATAATTTTTGTATTGTAGCTAATCTTATCTATAATTTTTCTTTGGAATGTTTATTATTAGTTTATTAGTGATAAAAGTTTTGTAAGGTAGTTAATTACGATAGTCTTTGCGTTATAGCATAGTGCGGGCATAGACCAAGTACAAGATGTATATGGGGCAGGTGCGGATGACAGCTTATAGTGGCCACACAAAAGTCATCAGTCGTACTGATATCAGTTCGAACGGATTCAAGCCAAAGATATTTCCACACACACGATCAGTTCAACTGATAATTCCAACTGATCGGTTCAATTTAGGACTGTGATATTTTTTAAAATATCATATTTTTGATATATCGATAATTATGAATATATCAATGTTGGAGTTTTATATACCTATCGTAAGTTAACACAGTAGGTCAATATCGGAGTTTTATAAATCGAAAAAAATATCGATATATCGGTATTTAAAAAACTTTAAAAAACAACCGTAAGTCATTTTAGTTCATTTATTATATTTATGAAGCAAATTATATTATAAATGTACGAAAATGTTAGATTATAGTTCCTATCAATTATTGTTTAATTTTAATAAGACAATTATGAGTACCAAATTTTTCCGTAAGAGTTTTAAAAAATACTCGTCATTTTATATGTTTTGTTGTTAAATATGTTAAGAAGCACAGGTGCTACAGGTGTAGCTGAAGAAATCAAATATTTAACAGCTACTTAGATAGAACGGGATTAAACTGTCTACCCAGCAGACAGTCGATGACGACAGTAACTCAAGTTCATAAGACGCCTAACGAATCAAAATAACTTGTGGCGTATATTAACATCGAAGGACTTGTTTCGTCCATTGATCTAATAGTTTGCACGCGCAGTCACTTAAGTCGCAAAATCGTATCACTTTTACGAATCAAAATCCACTTCTTACCATTGTTTAAGCGATAAAACAGAACGTCCCGATACCATCCACACCATCTAGATGCTTGGCGGTCCACCACTGTGCGTTTCACAAGGGATTTTCTTCTGCGTATGACCTTTCTGTGGAATAGTTTACCACCGGCGATTTTTCCGGACCTATACGACCTGGGGACCTTCAAGAAAAGAGCTTACTCCTTTCTAAAGGGCCGGCAACACACCTGCAATTCCCCTGGTGTTGTGGTTGATCATAGGCGGCGGTAGTCACTTAACATCAGGCGAGCCGCATGCTCATTTGCCCCCTCCTCTATAAAAAAAAGCAAAAATCCGTCGACGGTCAAGTTCATGTCAAAACACACAGTTAGTAAAGTAGTTATAAGTTCCGTAGATTGTAGTAATTTTAATACCACAGAGATGTATATACAAAATTACATTTCTTTATAAGATAATAAGCAAATAAATAAACTGGGGGAAAATTAATAGAATAGAATAAAGTACAGAAGATTGGGTAATAGTAGATTAAATGATTTACGAGACAAAATAAAAAAACTAAAACTTTTATTGAAAAAAATAATGATTGCCGATATTCATATTTTAACGCTTAGCCCACCATGCGACCATGGTAACCATGGTTGCCATGGTATCGCCCCGCCTACCCGCCTCTGAATCGAGCATCGAGCGAACGCGTTAATGCTGGTGCTACACGAGCGGGTAACGTCAATGCCTGTAGACGCACAAATCTAACGCGATAAAGTTGGCTACTCTTGAACGCTCCACGTCATTAAATTTCAATGCCATTGAACAGCGTTAAAGTTGGTGTTAATGTTCCTTGAAGATTTTATATTTGTTAAGAATGGTTCTATAAAAACCCATTAGGTTTTCCTTTGCCTTTCAAATTCTTAGATAGTTGTATTAAAAGATAATAATTAGATAATTCGTCGCAAAGCATCATTTTGCGCTGTACGATTCTTAAAATTTTTGAGTCTTGGATCCCACAAACATGGTTCTGTTTGCAGAATCTTAAGAAACGTAATAACTTTTTATTATTCCGCTCCATCATAGCCATACGTGCGACCTTGCGTCGGGACACGTTACGAGTATGAAATGAAATCACGGCAAACGATGTAGGTGTTGAGGGACGAGCTACAGATTCCGAGTTGTTACCCTTTGGTTGTTTAATCATACACATAGGGCAAGTCCAGTTAGATAATGCATCTAGAAGTAAGCTTGAAATATTGCCTGGGCGTATGTTAAGGCATAAAAAATGAAATATTTTGGGTATTGCAAATGAACTTCTTTTCCGACTTCGCGGATACACGCTGAACAATTCTTCATAATGACGGTTCACTATAGGTTAAAATTAGATAGAGACGGCAATTATGCAAGCCCTCTTTTATCGTAGCGGTAAGGAACGCGGGCACCCCGTTCACTTGTTGCGTCCGCGAATTGTCAACACACTTGATTGTGATTATTAAAAAACATTGAATAACTTCAAGGAATACTGATCATAAACTGTACTGTTTTTACTTGGTTTTATTGCGATGTTTGGGTAGTCCTATAAATAAAATATTTTAAAGGACGTGTGTAAGAAAAAATCAAGTATTCATCATCATCATCATTACAGCCCTTCACAAGTCCATTGCTGAACATAGGCCTCCTCCAAGGTATGCCACAAATGTGGCTATCAAGTATTGGCTATTTATTATTATATATCATAAATTCTATCACTTCAGTTCTCAACTGTTCGTACCATCTGTATGCAGATGATCTTCAGCTCTATGTGCAATCTAGTGTTAACGACCTTAACAATAATATTAATAAACTCAACCACAACCTCGATGCCATAAGAGATTGGTCGTACAGACTTGGTGTTTTGGTTAACTCATCCAAATGCAAAACAATGGTTATAGGTCGTAGCAGGATGTTAGCTAAGATCTTGCTCTCGTATTTTATAATGGAACGTTGCTGCCATTTTGTAATTCTGTCAAAGTCTTGGCTTATATATAGACCATACTTTAAGCTGGGGAGCTCAACCTGCCGAAACAATCCGTAAAATTACTGCCACCTTACGTTCTCTTTGTCTTTTAAAATTAAACTTCCGCATAATATTGGCTTGGATAAAAATCCATGATTTTAGTTTAATTTTTCGCAGTACTTGTGGCTACGATACTTGTTTTTTGTACTCACATGTTGCTGGGATATTCTATATTGAGGAATGTAGAATTAAAATACCAGTAATAATTTTTCAATCTATATTTCATATTTTTGTGGGCCGGGTTTTTTCTCGACTATACACTTCGTTGGCGCACAGGACCCGCAAGCGCTGGGTCAAGTATAGGCGGCTTTGGAGCTCAAAAGGTTAAAATAAATTGGCGACAAGATGTTTAGTACTAATGAACGCTTAATAAGTATTTAAATATCTTTAAATTTGTGGCAAGTTATAATGCAAAAATGTCAATGCTTCGGCGCGATCAGGAAGTAAGCGGTTCCCTTTTGTCTTATATAGATTGCCAGCTTCCGAAAAGAAACGTTCGTTATAAACTGTGTTGGCGGGACAACACGGATATACTTTGGTTAATACGAGCCATTTAAGGATATATAGAACTGTTCTCATGCCACCACTTAAATGAACCTTCAGTTCGTTTTAAGACTGGCAATGTGCAGTAAGAATGAAGTTCGTGAGCTGAATTAGATTTTTCGTCGTTAACATTGTGCGCTGTTCGCGTTACCAATTCTTGGAAAACTCGCCAAAAGTTGCGTTGAGCTGTCATTTCGGAGTTAGGATTTTGGGTAAAGTTCTCGTCGTTATTTGGGTCGCTGTCATCATCATCGCTCATACTTTCTTTAAGGCTTGCAGCAAAAACTGTGATCTTACTGGTACTTTATGTTCATTGTCAAAAAACTGTAGTTTGTACCTTGGATCGAGCAAAGTTGCAAGTGAATATAATTTGTTCTGTTCCAAATTTCTAAATCTAGTTTTCAGTCCTTTTGCAATACAGTTTTCATTTCCATTAATTGCTCATCTCCGTCATCGTCTGTATAGTTTTCCAGATGTTTGTCAGTATTTTTAGGTGAGGAATAACTTCAGATATCGAGGAGCAACTGGAACTAATTATCTTCGTCACTTCTTCAAACGGTTTTAGTAGCGTAATGCATTTTTCAAATGACTTTCACAAATGTCATGTACAAATAAACGGATTGTTTTTGCTCTAACGGGCGAAATAGTATTTAATAAGGAGAGTTCCATCTTGTGGAAACATCTTGAACAAGAACACGTGAAGGTAAATTAAGTTCTTATATAAGATAAAGAGTTCTTAAATTAAAGTAAAGAGCTGGTGCTGAGTGATTGAAATGAGTAACAATTTTGTAGGTATTTTATATAGCTAATTAATATTATAGCTGTATATTAAATTTTAACTAGTCGTGGATTGCCAATTGCATAGTAAATGAATAAAACGCGGAACTGCTTTGAAAATCGATTCATCGATAGCCTTTGCAATGTTCCTCCCATTATCTCGCACAAGTGTTTATTTTGGCTGCACTTATATTTCATGAAACAGGAATTTCTTCGAGACAAATTTTTATGTTACGTGCATCGTGAGAGAGGAAAATGTTTCATCTGGAGTACTGCGTGATGAAATTTTATATTGTTATCCAACCAGTGTGTTGTGAAGCTCAATAAACTTTCTTTTTGATTGTATTTGTCCACAAATCTTTAGCTACGGATAGCGTGGCAGCGCTGGGCACTCCTTTTTGTATTTCAGTTTTAATTTTCTCATAAATGTTGGGAATGATATTCTCCGTCAGATACTTTCTACTAGGTAAGGTCGTTTAAGCTTCTTCGTCGGATTGATAAAACCACTGTTTTCCGCAATAGATAGAGGTTGGTTATCTAAGGGAATCATGTCCTATGACAATACTTATGTCTCTTGATCGGGAGTCCTCAAGCGACCACTGGACTATTGCACTGTTTTGAATAGTTTGTTGTATGTACACTTCGCGTCTCGCTGAAGTTGATGGAACTGGCGTCGGTGACAAGGGCTCAGGTTGCAATTATGAAGATGAAGACAAAGGGACTTCATTCGAACTACTTTTAATAGAACCTGCCAGTTAAGGCATCAACTCGTTGTGCTAATAGTTTGTGATATGTCATACTTGTCGTATTCGCTTTTCTACCTTGACCATCGCGTGTAATGATTCCCTGGCACTGGTTACAATTCACTTTTGTCGGATCTCCTTCAACATCATTGAAGATTGGCACCGGCAGAGCAAACATACACAAAACGATTAATGGCCGATTCACACATATCAGTGAAGTAACAGTTCTGGCACAGTAGCGCCACCGTGATAATTAGTCTTTCATACATTCTTTATGAATGCGTACACACTTGTCAGTGTGAGTGATGACACAGTGATATCAGTGACAGTGACCGTGCCGGCACACGCAATCACGGATGGCTATCGGCGACGATGAATTTTTATGTCGGACCACGGACACCTCTGCATCAAAAACAAGCTCTTTGAAATAGTCTTCCACCAACGAGTATCTATCTTTACCAATTTACTTCCTAGTTTTTGCAGAAGAATATTGAAACATATTTGTGACATTTTTAAAATATTCAAAAAATTTATTTTCGTCTTAAACTATGTAATTTTTTGTATAATGCTGTTGAAAAGCGGTATAAAATGGAAGACATGCAGGAGTTCGATGGATTCAGGTGGCTCGGGACCGTGTTTATGTCATTCCTTGGGGGAGGCTTATGTTCAGCAGTGAACTTGTGAGGGGCGGTACTGAATGAATGAATGAAATAATCTCTTTCCGTTTCTCTTAGCTACCATGCTTCATTCACTTTTTTCCTTTTTTTTACTTGATGCGACTCTTCTTCGTCTAAATCAAAGGCTATAATTGCTAGTTCCCAATCATTGAACAGAGCCATAGCAACAATCACTATTGCAATACAATACACAATACCTCAGTACGTCGCTTATGTTTTGTCTGAAGATCCGTAACCTGAGTACTGACATGTATGTATTGCAGCACTGCCGCTTCAGTAGCATTGATGCGGACCTGTACGAGACGCGTTGCCGGAACTATGACTTGTAACAACTCACGACACGCTCGGCGTGGCCGGACGATGGCTCGTCAATCGCATGCGCAAGCATGTTGAGTGATGACGACATAGCCCGAATACCTCCGAAAGGCTAGTATTAAAATGATCGGCAATTTGAAAACCGATTGGTTAAGCTAGTCGGCTCCTCGGCAAATACCATAGTCGGCCCATCTCTATATATTATTTTTTACGTAAATAACAGAAAACAAAAAGTATATATCTTTAATACAGAGGTGTTTAAAAATACTCTGTCTGAAATCGCTATATTTTTCGAGTGCGTGATGGGAGAAAAATGGTCCTTATCAACCCGTCTCCTTTATCACGCGTTTTCGGGCTGTCAGGTAGTTTATACGTCAGTATATATTCTAAGTTTATGTAGGGGACCAATGGTTTTGTGTGCTTTATCCGGCAAAATCAATGGCAATCGCCATCTTCTTGACTCAAGGATGCTACTGAGAATTTCTCAACAAAAAGCTTCGATAAACGACTCTCTTCCCTATAAGACAATCTATGAGGGAGGCCTATGTTTAGTAGTGGACTTTGTTAGACAGTAATGAATGAATGAATGAATGAATAGTAGTTTAAAGTCGTAGCATGTATGCAGGTGGAGGTGCAGATGGAGGATCTAGAGCGCGCGATGCGCGGCATGGTGGCTGCTGGAGCGCGCACTGCGCCGCCCGCTGCGCGCCGTCTGCCCGCACACGCGCACGCGCTCCTGGCACCACAGCTGCGCGCCGCTGCGCCGCTGTTGCGTGCCGCTGCGCCGCGCCCGCACGCGCATAGGTGAGTGTGCCCGACGCCTGCCCGCGCACGCGTTCGCGCTGCTGGCGCCGCAGCTGCGCGCCGCCGCACCGCGCCCGCACGCACAC
>DWHP01001380.1:0-16251 GCA_018247895.1 Parnassius honrathi
TTTTACAAATCTGATTTTTTAAGTTAGCTAAACCTCCCATTTCGATTTATTACATGTTTTCAATTTTAACCTGCTTAATGTAAAATAAACATGTAAAAAAATAATACTTACTTTTAATAATTTCAAAGTTTTTTTCGAAGATAAGTTTTAAATATTTAAAAAAAAGAATTTTCAATCAAAATCAAAATCAAATAAAAACATGCGGTCTATGGTGATATGTTTATCGATAAAAAATATCGACATAGTCCACGCCCTACGTTGCTTACGCATTTGGACAGCGGTAACAGTTTATCTACACGTATATAATTTGATGGTATGCGTAAATGTAATGAACACAAACACAAATTCTGTAGTGTGCGTTTAACGCGATTTAATTTTGCATTTGTAGTTAAGTATACAGTTGTGTGTTTCTCTTGCGCCCCCCTGACGTTGACATAATTTTTGTTTAGGATTTAACGTGCATGGCCTCTCCAGTTGGTTGAATACTCAAAGTTAATAAAGAATCGTCCTAAGCACTCTTATCTATGGTTTGGAGTAAACCTAGTGATAATATACTCTTTGGTTCTTAGGCGTCCCTCTAAATAATACTAAACTCTTAGACGCGGTCCACAAGGTAACATTTAGAGGATCCAATTGGAGTTTTCGGACTTTTTAAGGGTTAAATTATTTCACTTATATATTCAACTGCGTAAGTCAACAAGCTTGTACTGTTAGGCCCAGGACATTTATGCTAAATCGTAATTTCTATACAAAATTCCTGTCACCTGGTAAATCTAGATAAGATTTAACTCTTAATGTATTTAGACACCACAGGAGTTTTGGCGGGTTCGATTCATGTGGCACTTTGAACAAAAGCCAACAGACTTGACTTGCTCGTCCTAAAAGGTGATTAATGTGTGTATTGACTGCCTCGTTGGTCTAATGGCCGTAACATTTACGTGGTAGAGCCATGCTGCAGCTATATTAGTAATACGGTTGTAGCATGAATGGGTCGGCTCGACCGGGGAAGAACCAAGTTCTCACTGAATACCAGCGTATAGTAGCTAACGCTGCTGTGTTTCGTATGGTAAGTGTAGAGAATCAGGGAACCCTTTTTACTGGAAACGAAGCATTCCATATTAGTCCTCACACATGACAACGTAACTGTATTTTGATTTGTAGTCGAGGATAGATGTAAAGCCACAGCAACCACTTACTATCAAGTGGACTGTGTGCTCGTTTGTCTCTTTCATCCTATAAAAAAAGCGCGATTGCTGATCATGAGGTCCCGGTTTGGGCCAAAATCAGTTATTGGGTTTTTCGTCCAGAAATTCTTAGTAGCAGCTCAAGGTCAGGAACTTGACTTTGTTTTCCTCCCATGCCCCGAAAAGCATGTAAAGCTGTTGGTCGTGCGCCTAATCTCTTCCCGATCGTATCGTATTGCCGTCCCACCGGACTATGCGTGAGGAAATACAGTGCACCTGTTTGCGAACGTACTCGTGCACTATAATCCCGTTTTGCGCATATTCTCCGTTGCGACTGGCCGCTGTGACTGAAATTCTGTCTGGAGGATATTATTATTAATATCAAAATAGTTATTGTATTCAGGTTTTCAGAGTTTCCGAATTTTATTAATTTTGTGTGCATGGTATTTTTTTTATTATAATTTGCTGTGTAGTGGCGGCGTCAAACAATCCATTACCTCATATGCTTGGGTTTAATTTTAATTAAACGCGATAAAATTCGTAAAAATAGTTAAATTCAATATGTAGTGTTCATGTAAATATAAGAAATAATTATACTTGGATGTTTATTATACTGGGAGCAAATTTTTAAATGTAAAATTGTCGAACATGTATGAAATAATACAACAGGAATTGTATAAAACAGAATTATATTTTAGGACTTCCATGACAGTACGGTATATATATATAGAGATGTGTGAATTATACAATGAACTATATTTATATTCAATTTTCATCCTCCTCATCAGAAGCACCATTTTGCTGAGGCTCTTCATCGCCGGCGTCGCCCATACCTTCAAATTAATAATAACATGTCAGTGTCTTCATTATTTTAACACTTTGATTAGCTTTCAGCTTGACCTGTATTTAAATGATATATGTATTTATCCGTCCGGTACGTTCCGGTTCCGGTATTGTAGACGTAAAGACGTATAAAATCAGCTCCGTTGAAAATGATTCACAATTGCCATTAAAACTAGTTAATTAACCATAAAACTGCGAAAATATCTGAAGAAACCCACTATAACTCCAAATTACGAAGAAATCTCAGTGCAAAATAGTGTACATAGTGAAATCAAGAACATTTAATAAAGATAACCTACAAAAAGAAAAAAGTGCGTCCATCTGACACTGTCACAAACGTCACAAACTTCCCGTATAAACATCTTATCTATGGTGCCAACCTGACAATATTGAATGAACAAAGGAACTGTATTTTGATAGTTCTAGTGTTGTCAGTAGAAAAATTGTAAATTATACTAAAATAAATATGGATCAAAGTTTGGAATTGCTGCTAACTAAGCTTGACGAGAAGCTAAACCAACAAACTTTGACAATAACCGCCAATGTCACCAATAATGTCATGCAAGCACTCGACGAAAAAATGAACACTCTTGAAGAAAACAAAAAAAAAGAACAATCTGACATTTTTCGGCATAGAAGAGAAACAGAAAACGGAATGTGAATTAGTAGACTATTTGAAAGAAATAATAGTGGAGACGGGTGTACACCTAGACAGTCAAGAGATAGCCAAAATCTACAGAATTCGGCAACGTTCAAATAAAAACCGACCAGTAGTGGTGTCATTGACAACAACATGGAAAAAACATCTTATCCAGAAGAACAAATCTAACCTGCCCAATGGCATCTATCTTAAAGAAGTCTTTCTTAAAAAGGTTCTAAAAATTCACAAAAATCTCCAACCAATGCTGGAAGAAGAAAGAAAGCATATCTAAAATACGATAAGTTAGTAGTAAAAAACCCAAAAGATTCTAACAGAGAGAAAAGGAAAACAGAAAAGGTAGATTCACCAGAAACAATGGCACAAAACACCAAGAAGAAACAGTTTACTGACAAACATATTGATGAGCCATCTGCAAATAATACACAAGGAATAGTAAAATCAAGCATACTCAATTATGCAGCACGAGGTAGAGCATCATTGGTGTCTGAGCCAAAAACTTCAAACAACTAAAAACTGTCTCCCTCAACTGATAAGACAAATCAAACAACACAACAAAATAAAATAAAAACAATCAGAACCCCAAGCCGGCTGGTCACCGTGGGGGAAGAAGACCACAACCCTCCATTGAATAAAACCAATAATTATAAATAGCAATGACAAGACTATTAGAATTAGATAATGAAATAGCCAAAATTAACTGGTACGTCATAGGGCTCGCCGAAATTAAACGACTAGGGTACAGTATAGAAGAACATAATAAATATATTTTCTGTTACATTGGTGAGACATTGGGACTCCATGGCGTAGGGTTCTTAATAAGAAAACATTGAAACAAAATATCGTGAGCTTCGTAGGCATATCAGAAAGACTTGTTTTGTTAAAAATGAGCTTCAACAAAGTATCACTGTTATTCAAGTTTACGCCCCCACTGAGAGCTCCAGTGAGGAAGAAATTGAAAGTTTCTACATGGATTTACAAAAAGCGCAAGAACAAGCAGATAAGACCATCACAAATAGTCTAGAACAGGATAAAGCACTTAAAACCAGTAACGAAAAGCCTAAAATTATTACCGAACAAATACAAGAACTGATTACTAAACGTACGGAACTCTTATCTAAAAGAGAAAAACTAAAGAAATGAGACACGAATTAAAAGAACTATATAAGAAAACAAACAGAGCAATCAGGCAAGACTACTAAAGACATAGAATAATCATAGAGAGAAATATGGCAACATATAAAAGTTCAATGAGAGCCCTTAAAGAGCTGACAACGCATAAAACTTGGATACAAGGTCTACAAGATGGAAAAGAGGAAACAAGAAACAGAGAAGACATAGTAAAGCGCGCAACAGCTTTCCAGAACTTTACAGAAGAACATCTCAAGATGAAACCCAAAAGGATGAACAACTGGAAAGTATACATAAAAGAGAATCCCAACTGGAAGAAGCAACTTTAACTCCTATAACTGAAGGAGAAATTTTTATTTTTTGTTAAGACATAAAAAGACTAAAGTCTGAAAAAAGCCCCGGGCTAGATCACAAACGAAGCTCTAAAAGTTGGGTCACCTATTCTAGTAAGTTACCTGACAAAACTATTCAACTTAATCATACAACACGAACAAATACCAAAACAATGGTGCAGCTCAAACATAACACTGCTCTATAAAAAAGGAAATCCACTTGACATCAACAATTATAGACCAATTAGTTTACTATCTTCAATCTATAAATTGTTCTCTTCGATAATTCTAAGTAGAATAGCCCCAGACATTGACAGAAACCAACTAACAGAGCAGGCAGGCTTCCGACCACGCTACTCAACAATGGACCATATACACGCTATGGAACAAATAATAGAAAAATACAAAGAACATAACACGCCGTTATACATAGCATTTGTAGATTACGCTAAGGCGTTTGACAGCATATCACACTCATATATATGGAAGGCTTTGAGAAAAAACAAAATAAATGAAAAATACATAAGTGTGCTAAAGAACATATATGCTAAGAGCACAAGCAAAATAAAACGCGAACGACACGGAAAAGAGTTCGAAATTGGGAAAGGAGTGAGGCAAGGTGACCCTCTTTCACCCACACTGTTATTGTTCGGTAAGCGCAGTTTTTTTATTGTTAAATTTTCAGTTGTTATCAGGAAGATGCAGCAGCATCTTCTTAAAAACAACTAAAAATAAAAAATAAACTGCCATTGCCAACCCACTTGCCACGCATGGCAGTAAAAGCAAATATCTCGCCTATGAGGCTAACTATGGGGGATGCTTATGTTCAGCAGTGTACTTTCGATAGGCTGAAACGATAATCTTATACAATTCTCACATTTATTATTTACGAGGTGTAATTTAACAAACTTCGATTTTATAAATACAACCTGGTCTCAGAATACTGTAAAGAGCTCATGTGGCTCCCACTATGCTATCCGTTTTTTTAAGAATATCCACATTTTTCTGCTCTAATGCAACCTATTTATTCTATCAAGTCTACCCTTTCTATGATTCTGTTATTTTTCCTTACTGTCCAAGGCAAATCTTTCCCCACGTGTCATGTGCACTCCTTTACATTTTATAACAAGTATTACTCTATTACTCTCTGTTCTTGAATTCAAACTTTGATTTCAAGACTTCTATCAAATAAACATGCTAAATCCTTAGATTCGTTCAATGGTCTAATGGTAAGTGATTAGAGTCTAAACTCTCCCTCTTTCTAATTTCATTTATGGCCACTGATCAACTCCACTGATCTATCGCTAAAAAATGGCAGCATAGCCATAAAGGCCACCCTTGCGTTTTTTCCTTATATTTTTTTCATGTTAATCATTTCTTGGTGTACAATAAAAAAATATCGTATTGCATTGTACACTATTAGTCGAATTTATTGGAAAGGGCCACGTTCAGCAGTACTTTTAACAGGCAGTAACAGTAGTCAAAAATGCTTTGACTGACACCTCACGAAACAATTGATTTATATGCATTGAAATATCAAATAATAAGCTTGAAGAAGCCCCAAAATTCAAAAAGTTTGTATCAGGCTTAGTTTATACCTTGATCGTCGCCCTCGTCTGCGGAATCACCAGCCACTTCCGCGTTCTCTGCTTCTGCGCGCTCCATTTGTCTTGCCAATTCAGCTTCATCAGTCGCTGTGACCACTTTAGGCTGAAATAGTTTCGTATTATGTAAAACTTTTATTATTTAATAGGTGCTGTGCACATATTTATATTAGGTACATAATATATAATGGTGATAACAACTTAATCAATTGAGGCCATATTCATGCAATATTATTTGTTTTGTTGAGATGATGGTTCTGATAGGATCTGATAGGTGACATTATGGTCAAGTTATTAACATATTATCACTCGAGAGCCTTTCTTCACCATAGGTTGTCAGTTCATCAGGTTATATGGCAGGTTCTTTAAATACTCAATACAAAAAGTTATGATTGAACTTAAAAAAGGATAACAAAAACAAAACCACCAGTATAATGACGTAATTTCTTCATCCAAACTGGAAATGAACAAGTAAAAAAATAATTACCCCTTTTTATTATTGGTGCAAACATCAATTACACAGACGGAGAAGAAAATTAACTAACTACAATGGGAGAGGCCTTGTCATTTTAGCAGTGCATTTTACGATTAATAAAGAAAAATAATGTTATACACATAGAAATACTTACCGCCATCTGTACATTAAACACACCACCAGATACTGTTATCGTTTCCTTGATTTTGTCAATGGCATCTTGTAGAGCTTTGAGACCATCTGCCTTTTCAGGTGTTGATGTTGTCATTACTGCGAAGAACAAAATGGGACAAATTTATATTTTATAAGGGCAAGTTTTGAAAGGAATTAAAAGAAAGAACAATGATGGATTCATCATTTTTCTTTCTTTCAAGCCTTTGAGTGAGAAATATGGAGTAATCTCGTGTAGCTATGGTAGAAATTGTGGTTGGGCTAGTTTTGGATATGTAAATGTATTAATATCAATTATAAGCTGATGAATATTTTATATTACTAACTTATTTTAGGTAAAGTGTAATCAAATGACAATAAAAAATACGCCTCGAATAAAAAACCTCAATTTTTTTAAAAATCGGTTAAATTATAATGTAGTAGCAGAAGAATAATAAGAAAGAAAAAATTCCCACTAGACTTCAGTAGCAGTGTACTTTTACGCCCGTTGATTTTAAAGAAAAAGTAAACAAAGATTCCCGCCACGTTTAACAGACAGCACGACAAGCTCCTCCCACATGCGTTCATCAGCTGTTCTATGAATGAAGCTATACTTAACTTAATAATTAATTGATCAATATATTGTAACATTTATTTTATTTTATTCTAAAATATTTATTGCATCCCCTTAGAAAAAAAAACAATACAAAGGGTGGACTTAATGCCTAAAGGCATTCTCTACCAGTCAACCCATGACTGCCTCGTTGGTCTAGTGATTGTAGTAGTGCGACTGCTTATCATGAGATCCTGGGTTTCGTCCCGGGCCAATCCAAAAATTAATTATTGAGTTTTTATGTCAAGAAATTCTCAGCTGCCTGGAGTTAGGAAGTTGGTGGTGTCTCACCCCCGTAGCACGTAAAGCCATTGTTCCTGCACCTGATCTCTCTCTAGTCATGTCGGTTTACTGTCCCATACAATTATGAGAGTGAGGGAATATGGAGTGCTTGTGCAAACACTTGGGTACTATAATACTGTCCTACGCCGATGGCTAGTCTCCGTTGAGGCAGGCCGCCGTGACCGAAATTCGTTCTGAAGGACATTATTATTATTACTATAACATGAACAATATAATACAATATTAGCAACTTCTCATAGTTTTTACTAACTTGGTATTTTAGCTATGGAATAGAATCTAATACAATCACTTTTATTCAATAAAGATAACACAAATACATTGAGTCATATGCTTTTACCACTTACCATATAAAGGTGGGGCTATTAAGTTGATCTTGATAGGCATTTCAGGCGTAGATAATGAGAGGCCCGCTTTGAGTGCAGCCTTCACAGCATCAATTCCCTCATATCCATAGCATGCACATTCAATATCTGCTCTAATCTTAACAGCTTGTGAAGTGAGTTTTCGTTTTATATTCTCTAGAAGCACTTGCTTGGTTTTTTCATCGAGCCCGCACTCATTGAGGACTGAAGGATCTCTGTAACAGTTACATATTATTAAGAAATTATTAGACCTATTGCCAAATAGTCCTGTTTTCTAATTGTGCTGTCCCTATCACTTTAAGTCAAAGTGACTGTGACATCATGAAACTTAACGACATATTAAAATTGTGCAGCATTTGAGTATTTGGGCACTAATGCTATAGATAAGTGATTTCTACCACAATAATAGCTTTTAAATTCTAACTGATGTTTATTCTAGACAAGTGTGTATTATTGGAACCAGGTATTCTTTATCTCCTTAGGAGTTTCTCTGGGGTGATACCACAATTTTACCTATTCATAGTTTACAGCCGAACAAAGGCCTCTTGTATAGATTGCCTCATAGAAGGGGATATTTTCCATAGTTGCCATGCTTGGCAGACACGTTGGCAACCACAGATTTTTATTATTTTAAGTATGCTGCTGCCCATCTATTTCAGTTTCCCTTTGCCGCCACTTATGCCACCAATTGGGCATTGGATGATATGTTGTATTTGATTCTGTTACGTTGCCTCCACATATCAACTTATTACTGTACAACACTGTTTCGTTAGTGATTTGGAAGTAAACAGGATAAGTATAATAGAGACTTGGCAATTTAATCTTGGTCCTAAAGTGCGATAATGCATCTATAGTTTTTATTATTTGAAGTTAGTTGTAGGTGTGCCATGAACTGTAGTATCTCAGGTAGAGTGTTAGCTCATTTGTCATTCAAATATAATAATAACTATTTACATGGGATATGAATTTAATAAAGTATTCTCAGTATGTAAGTTGTATATAACAATTATCCGCTAAAAAATAACAATTATCAGGTGTTTACAGTACACTGCTGGATATGGTCATTTCTTGTTTTTCTCAGAGGAAGAAATGTCTGATACTTAAAGCATAGAAACTTATGCAACCTAAGCCTAAAGCTTAGTCTCAAAATTTTATTTTCAATTTCATGTTCTATTTTTATATTTCAATAGATTGTTTTTATTTAGTCATATAACTATGTATCTCCCTTTATCATTATTTGTAAACAACTGCAATTTGTGGAAAAAATATTGTCTGGACGAAAATTCTTCCTGGGTGATACAACCCATATATTATATTATATAGATATCTTTCTATTACCTTCTTTATATATTTAAGTACTTTTTTATGTTTTATATGCACAAATAAAGTATTTGATTGAATTTATGATAAAGGTAGAATGGTAAAATATTTATTTGTTTTTAAAAATGCTACCTTTTTAAAAGAAATATGACCAAGATAGGAATTATTATACATCGAAGGTTGTAAAACACGAAGAGAGAAGAAGTCTCTATACAAAGCGTACAACCTTTTAAAACAGTCTATAATATTTTAAAGTATCTCCACTAGAGTTCTAAATCCTGTATCATGGTATTGTTGTAAATACATAAACAAAAGCACATGAACAAACATACAGTATTGTGTAGTATTTAAAACCGTGTTTTGCAACAATATGGTTAGCGACAGGTATGCCTTATATATGGCCATAGAAGAGATTTCAATTAAGAAAGACCCAAAGCTTGCCTAAAGCCAAATTGTAAAAATATGGCAGACTCCATAATAATAAGCTTAAGTTCTATTTTCTATTATAAAAATTCCGTAATCAGCTGAAGTATTATTTTTAACTTACACTGCGGCTTGTTTGAAGAAATCGAATGCAGATGCTTTTTTCTTATACTTTTCTTCAAAGAGCCAAGCAGTCTTTTTGTATAACTCTTCAAGTTGTTCTGAGCTCTCATAGTGCAATAGTTCTGCAACATGCCGCAGTATTGAATTTACTGCTTTAGCCTTAGCAAATCTTTCTGTACATTTCTCTATATCTTCTGCAGAAACACGTCGCTTTGACAAATCTATGTAACCTGTAAATAGATTTTTGAAATGTAACAGTTAAAAAGAGAGGCAGAAGCCTAATAAGTTTATGGGGACAGATATAAAATTAGGAAAGTGATGAGTTCAAATCCACTATACAACTGCTGTTGTTAACCACTACTAACATAAGTATTTTAAGCTTACATAGAATGGCTAAGGGAGTATTTAATATGTAAAATATTATTACCAGTTACTATTCTTTTTTAAATTTGTTAATTATTTATGAATATCTAACGTGTATTATAGTTTATTAATGCATTCACAGTAGTGTTCAAACACTACCGTGAATACATACCAACAATATTGAATTACTTTAAATTACTTGTAGAGATTATAATATTTGATGTAATAGACTGCTAATATTTACATATAAAAAACCAGTGCGCATGTGTTTGTAATTCTTCTTCTGCTGAACAGCTCGACCGATTTTGATGGAATTTTTATAGAGTACCTATGGGGTCACCTGGACGGCTTAAACTATAGTTGGGTGCAGTAGGTGGTGCTGTTGTTGAGATGCAGAAATCGAAGACACACAACCGTGCGAAGCCTGGATGGATTAAGCAGGCTCCACACATATGCTAATACTAAATAGGTATTAATTAGTATCAGCTAAGTGGATAAAATCTTAAAATCATTGGGGCCAGCATAAGGGAATCCACTACCCGATATTACCTCACAGGTGTTGTAAGAGTTAAAAGAAGGAAACTATAACAAGATATATGACAGTAATATCTTTGTTATTTTTTTTAATAGAATAAGTGACAAACAAGCATGCAGTTCACCTGGTGGTAAGTAAATACTGTAGCCCATAGACATCTCCATCTATCCTCCATTAAGAATCGTAATGCAGATGCATTGTTACCTCTGAGGACTAAGAACAAATGCCTCATTTTCATTAAAAAGTTTCTCTACTCACCATATGAAACACAGCAGCATTATAGTGCTATATTATGCTAGTATTCTGTGAGAGTGTGGTCCATTAATGGTCAAGCCGACTTATTAGCCAATATCTTAATGTAAAAAATACCAACCTGCCTGCCAAACATGGCAACTATGTGGTATGAGTATGAGTGGAGGTCTATGTTGGCAGATACAAAATGATATATTTTGTTATTATAAAAAGGCGAATTTGTATTCTTCACAACTATAGTAAACCTAAGGAGGATATGATTTTATCTGTATGTACTGATAACAGTCGACAATTTTATAATAAATGCAGTACACCACTAGTTAAGTTTAAGAGGCATGTTTCCACATTAGATGGGACAACTTCAACTTCATAGATTTGTTTTGGCACAATTTTTGGAGCTTATTGGGAATTTCATTCTAACAATACCTAGGACCTAAGGACCATATGGCACCTATCTTAGTGCTATTCCCCTGATGTTGCAGTTGTTTATAGGCAGCATTCGACACTTACCATCAGGTGAGCCACATGTTTGTTTGCCCCCTCTTAATATAATGTAAATATATTCCATCAGGGTAATGGTAAACAATATTCAAACTTAAATGTAGGTTACAGACATTAACAGGTAGGCAGGTCTTAGTTTCTTTATTTTCTGTTTCCCAGATCAGTGGCTAAAATAATGTAATAAATACTCATTGACTTTCACCAATTACAAACCTTTTTCTTTGTCTACCCTGATAACTACGACAGGTTCAGTCTTCCCAACTCTGATGAGTTTGTTGATTGATCTTATACGTCTTCTGGACAACTCAGACAACAAGATCATGCCTTCAATGTTGTTGTATTCTAATAGATGGACATACGCGCCCATCTCGGCTATAGATCTCACAGTTACCATAACTACATCTTCCACTTCAGGATATTTCTCCTGATAAAACCGACACGACAACGGCATCTGTGAAATGATTATAACCTAAATCAAAGATAAAGTCGGTACACAAATGTTGAGTAAACGTTTTTATATGAGAATAATTATTACTTTAGTTAATTCGTGTTAAGATTATCAGATTTAATAAATAAATTGAAGACAAAAAAATGACGAAATATTCGAAAGCGTTCACGTTGAACCTTTTAATGACAATTTGTCAGTTGCAATTGACAGTTACAGCCAGTGTCGTCACCCTGCAGAAAAATTTGTATACATTATAGTTATAGATACATTATAGTTATGATCACCAGATTTTGGGTTATTAGAATTCACCAAATTATTTAAAATAAAATCACAAGGTAGGTAATAAAAATACTATTTAAATTGTGAAAATAATGACAATAAACATAACATATAAAATAGAGACAGTATCCTGGTCACACTTTCTCCAACGGACAACCACGAGTACTACAAAAGTAGAGATGAGTCGTACTAGGTAAATTTAGTATTAGGTTCACCTAGTCCAATTCCGTATAAATACTCGATCCAAATACCTGCTCCACCTAGTCCTATGTTTTACGTGTATACTACTGAAACATGTGCAATAATGGATTGTAATCTTCCCTTCATACTTTACAAAATTAAAAGCTCCAGTTACGGCCCAGAGTTGCCCAGACTTGGGTCGACTGGATTGGGGCCCATAGCAAACCAGCTCGACGAGCAACTAAGGGACGAGCCCTCAACTCAACAAAAAAACTTACCCAGTTCAGGAGTAGGTTATACCACCAGGCTTAGTCAGCGTGAAGTAAGGGTAGTGTGAGTGTGTGTGTGCATAGAGAACAGTGTTTGAATGTTTTACTGAATTCACCAAGGTATTCGGACGACCCGCTGTCGCTGCACCGCTCCCAAAAAGGCGCCTCCTCCTTCTGCTGAACTCCTAAATCACTTCACTTAGCACAAACTACTCTACTCACAAACTACTAATCTACAGCGCCCTCTAGAGGAATGTAATCCATACAACCGTTCTTCCGGTTTCGTTCATTTGGGCGCGAACAGCCTCTTTAATACATCTTTATATCTTATGAGCTGTCCGCCTTGTTTGCGCTTGCCTTCTTGAATCTCAGAGTACATGACGCGTTTTGCCACTCTATTGTCAGCCATCCGAAACACATGACCACACCTACGCAGATGCTATTGCATCAGTAATGCCTCCTGTTCCTGACACGGGCAGGCCAATGTATACCTATGATATTACGGAGACACTGAATAAGAAATCTATCCAGAATCCGTATGTGCTTCCGATACAAACACCAAGACTCAGAGGAATATAAAAGGTTTGGCAAAATAACCGCCCTATAGACTGCTATCTTAGTGGGTAGCCTGAGATCATGTGTACGGAAAACCTAAAATTTCAATTTTTCGAAAGCAGCTGATGCAGCACCGATTCTTCCACTAATTTCAGCTTTAAGGTCACATTTATATGTTATTACGCTCTAGTTGGCTGCTATGTGGTTGCAGAAATATTTCAGGGTGTGTTTCTTAAACAGATGGACGCTTAAACAGAAGTGGAGTCCTACTACCGAACGTACTGTACGAAATTACCCTATTATATCTTATATAATACGTACGTGTATAATCTGAAGCAAAGCTTGTCAAAAGATAGGGATTTTACCGGCTGCAGGATTTCTTTAAGAAGAAAAGAAATGCGCAAAATTATTTTCTTTGTTTTCCATTCCATTCCGCGCTGGACCGTTATCACAAGAAACTCGCGTTCACGAAATCGTTTTCAATTTGTTTTCACGTTTTTCTCCCATTCATCCATTTCTTGAAAATATTTTGTTCCTTTCAAATGCAGTTATTTCGTTCTAATATGTACGCTTTTTTAATGTAACTTGTCTTACTGCTTTTCTCCTAACAAATTTGCGAATTTCACTTTATTGAGATAAACGTGTAAGATAGCTAAAAACTACATATAGTATTATTTTTAAGTTTTATTTTTCTTTTTCTAGACTAACATCTAGAAAAAGAAAAATAATTTATGTACGCACTTGTTTTTCGAATTCCGTTGGGGATATGAAACTTCGCAAGCAAACTTACTCACTTCATTTCAGAGATTAGATTACGTTCATACATTTTTTTTCCCCAAGTGCATACATTTTTTTTCGCAGGAGCCAAGCATGTTTAAAGTGAAACGCTTAATCGTCTATAGTTAACAGATTTCATTGTATAAGTATTAACCTCTCCAACGTCAAGTCATTCGTTCGGAGAGTCAAATGTCACCTGTGTAGACACTTCCAAAGAGTATGGAAATATTTAGAAGAGACCTCTTAGATAATGATTTCTTATATTTACGCGAACACTACACACTTAAATAATACTAGTTTTTTCAGATTTTATCGCGTATAATTATTTTTTATATACCCGACGTTTTGATTATACAACTAAATTTTTTTTGAGAATTCGTTTCGTTACTAAACTACGCTCCTCTAAATTATGAGTATTTACTTCAAATGATGAGTTTCCGCCTTTACTTACCCATCACGTTTACTTCATATATTTCAGTCTAATTTCTGCGCCGCGTGAGTTTAAGAGCACTACATTAATAAAAAAATAGGATGTTCAAAATTTAGTTTGCTGTTCGTTTTTGTATGAAAAAATAAGGAAATTGTCTATTTTTAAAAGCAATTTGCTTATTTTATGTCTCGTAACAATTTATTAAATTTTGCAATAAAAATACTGTGCGTTGACAATCAAGGTTTTGTTGGAGATTAGGCATCAAGTTATACGAACTTCATAACATGCATTACATGCAACTGTGTGATAATAAAGAACGTATTATGTACTACTATAGCCGCAGAATACATAATATGTAATACACAGTAGCAACTATAGCACTCGAAAACGCTGACTTGAATAAAAGTCGAGCTTTGCACTTAGCAGGAAAGCAAACGGGCCGGCTTAAATAATAATATATCCAAATACAGTAATGTTTTGGTTTGAGCGGATCTTGTACTTTACGTAGATATAACGTTAACATAAATATTAACGTCATGAACTTACCTAGACTGTTCAAGTTATAATTATATTATAAACGAGCTACGAATAAACGATTTCGTCTGCGTCGACTTCGGAATTCGCATGCATCACAAAAATATTGTGGTTTATCGTTATTTTTTTTTCATTTCAAATGATTTCATTCATTTCAAGTTACAATAATATTAAAAACCTTTCTTAGGTTTTGAATTAAATTTATTTAACCGTATATACTTAAGGTGGGTAACCCAAATAAAGCCTATGTCCTAATAAGGCCTATTTTTTAAATTTCCCGCTTCACGATTTCAAATGGCCGCCAATGTTTGTACATGTGTGTGTACATTAACTAACACCCACAAGCTTAATAATAATGTACTAAATGTGATTCTAACGACGCATAAGGGTCCTTAAGGATACAGTTTAATTTTTTTAAGAATTTATTATCGGTCGGTTTAAAGGACAGAGGCCAGGTTCCATTTTATAATCGCACATATTTTGGGTGATGCTATATTTTTTTCAAAAATTTTTATAGGATAAGGGTGACAAGCAAGCACGCAGTCCATCTGATGGTAACTGGTTGCTGTGACCCATTGAAATCTAGATTTATCATCGTTTACGAATCAAAATGCAGATGCGTTGTCAGCCGTGAGGACTAAGATGGAATGCTACTTTTCTAGTAAAAAGAGTCTTCGATTCTCTACACTCACCGCCGCTATTTTACCCTAGTATTCTGTGAGAGCGTGGTCCTTCCCCGATCGAGCCGACCCATTCTTGCTACAACTATACGAGCAGCATGGCTGTACCACGTAAACAAATTGATATATCAAATAAGGAATCAGCAACCAATTCAGCTACGAATTTCGAGGATTATAATCGCCATAATCCTGTTAAAAATAAGCCACAAGTGGAACTTGCCGTAAACGCATTCGACAAACTGTTTGTCGAAAAACGGTTTGGGGTGACAACGAATCAGCATTTTGAATCTTAATCGAGAGTAGATGTCGATGTATGTATATGGACGGCAGCATACATTTTCCATTAGGTGGACTGTGTAATCGTTTATCATCTTTATTCTATAAAAAAAAATTAGATTTCCGGCTTTGGAACCGGTAAATAAGCAAGTTAGTCAATTTAAAAATAAAATAAAATTACTGTTGTCAGAATGAGGTAAATTGCTAGCATGAGTAAATGATTATAAAACCGCGTATTGCACAGAACCAAATTGTAATTAAATTCAATTCAATCTTGAGTTACGGTCGCCATTATGTTGTCACAGTTTAATTGTAGAAATACTCCTACGTTTAACTGTGGATTGAAATTTCGAAATTATTGTCTCGATAATCCAGAAAGATTGCAAATAGATCGAGAAAATTATATGTAAAGTATAATTAATAGTCCATGAAACAAAACCGTAAAATATACAATACAAATTTAGTTCTACAAAATATCGGTGTTAATAATATTAATAATCTGACAATTCAGTAGCACTTTGCTCAGTTGGCTTTAGCGTTGGGGTCCGTGGCTTTAGAAATAATTACTAGAAAAAAAGAAATAATTACCAGCAAATAATAATTATTTTAGGTTTAAATGTTTTTTTTTGTATGTTAATTGACCAGGTTTAA
>DWHP01001381.1:0-16250 GCA_018247895.1 Parnassius honrathi
GTCTCCCTCTGTCGCCTCTTACGACACCCACGGGAAGATATGGGGTAGTGGATATTCTCAACCGCCACTACACGGCTTTTTATTTTTACTCAGATGTTATCAGGAATATGCTGCTGGTCATTTCCTGGTTTAGTTTCTCTCTATCATCTTTAACGACACCCTCTAGATGATATGGGTTAGTGGATATTATTAAATACTTTTTATAGTATATGGTGACAAACGAGCACAGAGTCGAACTGATGGTAAGTGGTTGCTGTGGCTCATAGACATTTACATCTATCCTCGATTACACCTTATCTTATTTACTTATACAGTCACCCGTGAGGACTAATATGGAATGTCTCGTTTCCAGTAAAAAGGGTCTCCGGTTCTCTACACTCACAATACGAAACACAGCAGCATTGAGCTACTATTTTACGCTGGTATTCTGTGGAAGCGTGGTCCTTCCCCGGTCGAGCCGACCCATTCGTGTTGCAACTATACTACTAATATAACTGCAGCATGGTTCTACCACGAATAGCCGTATATTTTAATAAGTCCCCTCCCCATCCCACTTAAAAAGAGAGTTATCATTTGGTCCTAATCTATATAGAACAAAAATCATTCATTTCATTTCATTTCATTTCTTTCACCGCCATTACACAGTTACATGACAATTAGGAATAATCTATCGCACGACGGGAGCTGATGAAGACAAGAGAGAAAAGCACCACAAAACTGCAAAACAAAAATCCCGGCACTGGTGATGAAGATGTTACAGAAGCTTTGAAGCCAAACCAACCTTAACCGTATCAAGGCGTTTCTGGTACGTAATAGGATCTTTAGAGTATACAATAACACATTACTAAACACTTTTGCCTAAACCAGTTCAATTTTTATTATATTTCGGATATTAATAATAACAGAAATTCTTTTTGTTTAAATATCAAAATATCAGTAGTTTCATTTTCGTTTACTCCTTTTTAAACAAAATAGATGTCACACTTCTTAGCCACTCCTTATTTCACCTGTTTCTAAAAGTGTTATTTATTCTTGACACATTATTAATCTTGTGTTGACTGTATTTTCAGATGCTAATGAAAGGCTGTTAAAATGACACACCGATATTATAACACATGACGTATTTTTATTTGTTGCCAAAAATATCAGTCTAAATAAAAAACAAAACACGCGATTAGAATCGTTGTATACAGGAATAATTTTGTCGTCAGCTGCTTGAGTATTTGATCATCAGAATAAAAAGGCGACGCGAGCGTGTTGCCAACGGTGCATATTAAAGTTGGAACTTCATAAGTTTCAAACAGTACATAATATACCGTGCTTACTCCGCGCCGTACCTGAGCAAAGTACAAGATTTCCACCATCTAATATTAAACTCGCTTTTTAGATAAAATGGAGAAGATAAGCGTAGATGAAATTTAGGTTATGAGGCTAAACTTATAAGATTAAGGTTATGTTAAACGGTTAGGTTGACAGTTTTTGAGTTTTAACTATGGTTAAAACTTTAAAATGTTTTGATATTAAAACAGACATTTTATAATGATGTGAATGAGGTTTCTAAAACAGAATTAATTAACGAGATTAAATGAATACCTATAGCGACATCGAGAAAATCCAATTTGTCACGTGTGCTCCATAAAAGAGGCCTAAAGTAAAGGACAAAAAATGTAATGGCTTTCATTAACATGTTGGAGTAACCATTTAGTATATACGTGAAATAAACACAACAGCTATGGTAAGAAGCTTCAAAAAGAGGAGATACCGTAACCGTCTATACACCTAGCCTGTATCCATCCTATAAAGGGAATACTCGATGTTCGGCGGTCTCTTACTTCTTTATTTTCGATACTTTCGATGTTCGATGTATTCGAACCAAACAGAATGAAATAATTTTCTTACGCTTGTCTTTAAATCCGATCACACCACGATTGTTTTCATGACAGTAAATAAATAGACTTTTTAAACAAAGCCTTGCGTGTGCGTTACCACTTACGACGACGCCCCTTATTACCATGTGGGATTGTAGTAAAATACTAGCTTATAATAAGTAAACAGAAATCTAAGCTCTTTATAACTAAGCATGAAAGTGAGGAGGAAAATAATTGTAAGGAAAAAAGAAAATAATAAAGATATAAATGAGTGAAGATACAGATATCGCTGCATTGATTTTATAATGTTTCATATAGTTTGAAGCTTTTTATTGATCAGAAAAATGAAGAGTTATCCAAACTATTATCAAAAAATTCACTCAGACTCTACGGAGTTCTCCTGCACCGTGGAGACCAAAGACCTATAATGGTGGAGACATACCATACATAGACAAGTATACAAAGCTGGAACAGTTGTTTGTATTGGATAAAAATACTTGTTCTGTACGGGATTTGAATTGTCATCACAGGTAAATGCTAAGCCATTGCTCTACCGAGCTAGCAAATTCGAACACTTTCACTTTAAGTGGTGTATGAGGAATATTTTACAAAAAAATATAAATATGCAGGCAGTACTTCTGTAGGTACATATACAAATTTATTTATCCATTTCCTCCCCCAAAAAGGGAATGGTATGTTAGTTCTTTCAGATTGCAGTGGTTTTATGTTGGTATTTTGTAATCAATTTAATTATTTTCATAAATGGAATACTTGGAATCGAACATTCTAAATACATCCCGTCCCCATCATAAAAACAGCCATTCTCAATGAACGTAAGGTAAGAAAGATTTCCTAACTTAATAAGTTCACCAATGTGCTAATTTTACTGCATAAATGCTAGTTCAGTAAAAACCGATACTGTAAGCCACACCAAAGGTATTGAATTAGAATGAGAGCACACGTTTAAGGGATAATAAAGTGGTGGTAGTTGTCGACTAGTGGACCTTAGGGGCTAATTCTGCTTGGCGAGTAATGATTACGAGCCTGACGCAGCCGCAATATGCAAATGATTTTAGCCTTTAGCATGCCATATAGGCGGACCAGCTGATGCTTCTGTACAATATTATTTTCATTAATAACAAGTTTCATCAACCACGTTCCGAAAAATTGTTAAAAAGGAATGAACACTCCATATTAGGGGCTTTGTGTTCGAAATTTTAACTTACGTCAGTAACATAATTTGACTTTCAGATTATGCCTAATTACAGCCAAAATACTTCATATTATTTAAGCAATATTTGGAAATACTATCTTATGTGGCTTTACAGAAATTAAAAAATAATAATAATTTACTAACGTTATCTAAGAATAATGATACGAGAGATTTATCAGAAATAGATAAATAGCTTCTTTAAGTCGTCGATCGTCCTTTCTGAATAAGAGCTATTCTTGTATATAAAATACAAAAAAGGAATGACAATTCGTTTATTTTACGTTAATTGGATCTCCTTAACAATGTACATATATGTCGTTTCATATCCAAACGATACTTTTGTTTCATTAATTTGAACGTACAATGGATTAAACAATAAATAATGAATTTGAAATTTGGTAAATAAAAATAAATTTTAAGTTTATCCCAGGGGTGATAAATTGAGTGTCTTGTTATGATATGACAACCAGTAGGTTTGTCCTGCTTTAAACTTTTGTGTATACGATTTATTTATAGTACTGGTATTGCTGAAGAAATAATAGTAAACAATAATAGCCGCCGATATTATTATGTATTTATTTTTGGGATATTAAAAATGTTGTCAGATGCAATTTTAAATATTTTTCGGACTTCTTTCGATCTAGTATTAGCCGTAAGCAACCACTTACGTTTTTTTTAGTCTTGGTTTAACCAACTGTAATCATTTGTACCTGGTTGGAACCGGTACCGTGGTATAACCTTAACGTAAACGTATTCAAACACCAAGTTTTTCAAAAGAATAAGGGTAACAAATGAGCACACAGTACATCTAATGGTAAGTAGATAATGTGGGCCGCAACCACTCCTACGTATTACTCGATCTAGGATCAAAATGTGGACGCGTTGTCAACTCTTAGGACCGAGATAGCACTGTTACTATTAAAATAGATTTGGTATAAGCTTTTGCATCGATTAGTAATTTAAAATAGAAAACTCTATATAGAAGACGAAATAAATCATATTATAAATGGCAAAATACTACAGAAGAGGTTGTGAAGCGTAACGGCCTATTATTCCGTTACCATCAGATGGGATTCTAATCGAGCACTGGCTGATAATAAGAAAAAGAATGTTCAATTAAAAAAATGATAAAAAATGTGCCATGTCCAATCACCTCCTTGTTCTCCAAAACGATGGAGTCCATTGTAAACTGCTAGATCGTCGATCAGCTGGTGATCTTCTGGTCTACCTAACTCATAGATGGGCGGAGGCTATGGCTGCTAGTTTGGATATTGCGAAGGCCTTCGATCGGGTTTGGCACAAAGCGCTTCTTAAGAAGCTCCCTATGGGCTTCCTGAGAAATCGTGCAATTGGATCACCAGCTTTCTTGCAGATCAGAGCATCAAGGTCGTTGTAGACGGTGCAGGCTTCGATTACAAGCCTATTAATGCTGGTGTTCCACAAGGCTTGTGCTATCGCCAACGCTGTTTCTTTTGCATATCAATGATATGTTGCAAACTCGTAACATTCATTGCTATACAGATGACAGCACTGGTGGTGCCAATATTTCTCGGGAAAATGTCTCCGAGTAGCAGGACAAACTTGTGTCCGAAGTCAAGTCTTTGCTGAACAGAAACTCGGATTCAGGGCGACTAATCCTAGTCCAGTTTAACCCTAAGAAGACACAAGTTTGCGCGTTAACCGCTAAAAAGAACCCTTCGTATCTCTTCAGTTTCAAGGCACTCCCCTTGCTCGTTGCCTCAGCTAGTATCGGAATCCTCGGGTTTGACATATTGAGTGACGTGCAGTTTCGTGGTCACTTGGAAGAGAAGGCCAAATTGGCCTCTAAAAAGCTTGGTGTACTCAGCAGAGCGGGACAGTATTCCATGCCGGCCCACCGCCTGCAACTTTACAAGGCGCAGGTTCGGCCGCACATGGAATACTGTTACCATCTCTGCGTTGGGGCTCCCCAAGCCGTAGACAGATTGCGATTCGGAGCGTGTCAGACTCAAGAAATGTACTTGTATTTGACGAAGGGTACGCGTGAAGCCAGTAGCCGGCCTCATGCGTACCCACGGCCGAAAGCCTAGCACGCGCTGAACCTGTACTAAAGCTCAAAAGATTGTCATAAGTCAATTTGCAGTTTGTGTCCCCAGTGCCAGCTCCTTCTATTTGATCGCATCCAGCGCAGAGCAGTTCGAATCGTCGGCGACCGAGCTCTTTCCGATCGGACTCACTGGCACTATGAAGTGATGGTTCATCTCTTTGCATATTTTATCGCATCTACCACGGGGAGTGCTCTGAGGAATTGTTCGGACTAATTCCAGTCGCACAATCTCACCATCGCACATCGCGACAAATCTCGCGATACCATTCATACCATCTAGATGGCTGAGACTGGCGTTCAACCACTATGCGATTTAAAAGAAGTTTTCTTCCTCGCGCAACTTCCTTGTGTCATCAATCAACTACCACTAGAGATTTTTCCGGACCGATACGACTTAGGAATCTTCAAGAAAAGAGTCTATTCCTTTTTAAAAGGCCGGCAACGCATCTGCAATTCCCCTTGTTCATGGGCTACGGTAATAATTTACCATTGGGTGAGCCGTATGCTGGTTTGCCCCGTCTCCTATAAAAAAAAATTGGCAGCATATTGATTTTCTTTATTATGAGGACTAAATGAATGGTTAACAATAAATTATTCACAAAATTATATTATTTTGTATTTTGTACTTACTTACTGCAGTTTTTCATACTCGTTGGACATGTTTTTAGCCTCTCGAATAAACCATACACATACCGGATGGAAAAACCGTTTGTTTTATATGAGATATAAGGCTTGTATTTAAGACATAAGTATTAATTAATACAATTATTTATTGTATGGAATTATATTAAAGTTATACATTAATAATTTTTATCGATATGTTTTGTCATACTGTTTACTATCGCTATTATTAGTTCCGTGAGGAACTAATAATAGCGTTTAGTGAGGAAAATCGCCTCATGATGCTGCGGTATATAGCAACATACCTGTAAAATAGAGGTCAGTGTTGATTCCATATTCATCAATGATAGCATACCCACAGGAGAAGCAAAGTAGCCGACATAGCCCAACGAATTAGTAAGCTGAAGTGACTGTGGGCCGATCATATAGCTCGAAGACCCGACAACCGATCAGGATGAGGAAAAGTTCTCGAATAGCGGTTTTGTACTAGTAGGCGAAGTGTAAGACGGCCCCCCACTAGATGGAGTGATTACCTGAAAGGAGATGCAGGAAGTTGGTGGATGCATGTGGCTCAGGATCGTGTTTTGTGCATTGTGGCATTCCTTGGGCGAGGCCTACGTGCGGCACTAGACTTATGACGGGCTGTAATAATAATGATGATGATTCATCATTAGCTTTGTAAACCGCCCATTGATGAACATGGTCATGTTCATCCCAAGAGATTGTTTTTATCATGTTTAATAGTCAAATTAGCGATAGCAGTACCGGACGCTGACACTAGGGTACCCTCCGGCAAATGTAGAGAGTATATTAAGTTTCGCTTTTAGATTAGTTTTTTCTAGGATTTTCCGTAGAGATCTCTTGCGACACTCAAGGTACCCCAAATGAGGTGATATGTTGTTCTGTCGCCGCCACCATACAAGTTTTAGCTCTTTTGTAGCCTAAAAGACTATTTTGGTAGGCTCCCTTATTTTACAGCAAGACAACCGTACACCTACTTTTTTTCTTTGATCTTAAGTCCTCCTTGGTTTCGGCTTAAACCAGTATTAAGTTCTCATTTAATTTTAGTCGATAAAGTGTGACAGTGCACTTTTTGGATTAGGTTTGGCTGGCTGGTATCAATGAGATTTAGTGGTCATGCAAGGACCACCATCAGATGTTCGTGATTCACTGTCGCATGAATGACACATTGCCATGCGGTAGCGGCGTAAGAGAATCTATCACCCAATTTCATCTCATGGGGTCGTAAGAGGTGGTTAAGGATATTATGTGAAGTCTGCCATAAGCTCTGGAGCAACGCTGTAGAAATAGCCCTAAGTGAGACTTATATAGGATGTAACTGTACTTTAATATAGCTGACTGTTAGAGAGTTCTACAATGTATTAAATCACCCACTGTAACCTTCAGTTTATGGTGATTGCATAAAGGGTATGCAAAAAAAATATACGGATTTACTTATATTCGTTTATTTCGCCGCCTCTGTGTTTGTATACTATGTAGTCATGAATTTGTCGGATCGAAACATTTTTTACTGGTAACTATCCCATCTATATCAGCTCCTACATGCGACACTGTATTTATCACTCAAATCATGTCATTGTGAATGTTTCGTTCTAATTTCTAGATTTAAACAAAGTTTAAATAAGGTATTTATTATCTCTACTCCATCTTTCTATTGTTATCGATCGAAAGAAAGAGAGCAACTTTAAGCTTTGCTTTAATAAATGATGTCGATTTTTATGAGTAAGGCTGATGAGTTCTATTGGTACATACATATCTTTAACGAAATCCAGTTATCTTCCTAATCTAATTGACAACTTGATAGATTTTGATTTGGTGTGAAACAACAAAGGCACAATAAAGGTACGAACAAGGCTCCCATAGTCAGAAAATGTGAAGTAGACTATTCTTTGGCTGAATTTCCATAAGTTATTGTCTCGATCGTGATAACGTTCATAAGGGCGAAAGAGATGAATGGTGTCATAAATCTCACTGAAAATACTCAAGCGCTTTACCGACTTACAATCCAGGTCTCTTCCGGCGCGTCTCAAGTACCCTCGTGGACTTTCTCACAGGCGAGATTTGCACTGATAAAAAGCTTTTGGTGTCAGCTGCACAGATTGTACCGGGCATACCTGAAAGCGCATGTACTGCACCTATCTCTCCGACACGGGCCATGGGCTAAGCAAATACTACGGTGCTGTGGCGCAAGCGATTAAATGTCTAGTGTAAATTCAAAGGGTTTTGCAAATGGGTATAACCTTTGTTGTGCTGATGTCTGCATTTTAGATTAAGCATTTTTAGAAAAAAATTGGTTTCTATAAAGAGATTCAGGAGATAAAGTAATCGAATTGGTAAAATAGAGTTACTAATTTTTCTGGAAACAGTTAAAGGAATATTTGTTAAAACACAACCCATACTTGTATTTAAACTGGTCCTCTACCGTTAAAACTGGAACACCATATTGGGTGTACCGCAAAATATGTGTTACATTATCCTGGCTTCTCTGGCAGTGTCGCTGTGTAGTAGAAAGCGGTATAAGAGAATACATTATTATATCATACCGACAGTGTTGATTTACCACCACTTAGCCTGCCAAGCGTGGCATCTGTGGCAAATATTCCTCCATGAGATAATCCATAAAGGAGGCCTATGTTCAGTTTGGATTTTGAAAGGCTATAATAGTAATGATGACGACAATAATAATTTAGTTTTATCTAAAATTTCTTTGGTGTCGTACTGACTTGACGTTCGCTTTCGCTTGTAATGTGCGCCGCGTCCGATTTACCTTTCACCGCAGAGAGATATTGTCCGTGCAGCCGCGATCCCTACGCCTCATTACCATATACTGTGCCCGTGACAGCGCCGCAATTAACTATCTGTTTATTGTTGTTGAATTATAAACGGCGATGCGTGCTATCACTCCTGTATATGGCTTAGTTCGGCCTATGGGAAAGCGAACTGCGCCCGCATGTGCAAGTCTTACAGTTGGAATAAGGGCTTGACGTTATATATTCAAATGGGAATAGTATCTACAAAGCGCAAATAATATGTACAAATACTATAGTTTCGATATTTTTGTTCTACAATGATTTTCGCTTTAGTAAACTACAGGATCATATTTTGATGTTCCTATAGATTTAGACGCACCCACCGCCACCGCATTATGTTACCGTTGTTGGTTGGTAAATTGATACTATATTCATCCGTACTCTTCAGTTTTAGTTTGGATTCCAACACTTGACCAAAGACGGCGGCTGACACTTAGCATTAGATGAGCCGCGTCCTCGTTTGCCCCCCTTCTATAAAAAAAAGGAATCTGCAGATCGCATGACCACTACTCACTAACTGCAGCGTTAACGATAATCGGATAAGGAAGATTAATATTAAGCTGGTTGTAGGGACACAATATAGGTATATATAATATACTGGGCTCTTTAGATCGCGTGTCCGATGTCCTACATTATGCCCATACTTAAATATAACAGCTATTTGTATGTGTAATATGTATAATAGTTATAGGTGTGGCTGCGTACGCCACGTTAAAAATTAGTCGCAAATATATCCCCGTTTAACCGACACGTGTCTTCATTTATTGCAACCTTAATTGTACACCTTAGTGGACTTAACGATAAATTAATTAATTAAATACAGTATTCATAAAACTGTACACAGGTGTTTTGTTCACTAGCAGAAACACAGCAAGAGATACTTCATCGTCTCTACATTCATGTGCGTACTGACAGCATCTATGCCGCGATGTCTTTAAACAAGCCATAGTATACCGTCGAAATCGACTTTTCAGAACAGCAGTAACGTTGCGAGCTAATAAACTGGTAAGTTTGTTAACGTTTTTTACTTTTTATAAAAGTTGTTTTTTACCTTTTTCATGTGACAGAGGAATAAACGATCTCAATGTTAACACTCACTGTAAAAGTTACATAAAAACTTCATTCCCATTTTGTCACTCTTAGGAATTGATATTTTTTCTTAAAATTTATATGGGACCGACTCTAAGCTATTTAACTAAAAAGGAAATTATCAAAATAGGCTAATAATTGACGAATATATCGCGTAAAATACATAAAAAACACATTGTGCAGGTTTGGCAGATGGTAAGGAGGTGCTCCTTCTATCTGACCACATCCAGCGCAAAGCGACTCGAAATCTCTCTGATCGGTCAGTTTCGACTCATTGGCGCTGCAAAGAGATGTTACATCACTTTGCATTTTTTTATCGCATTCAGCACGGGGAATGCTCACAGAAATTATTGAGATTAATTCTAGCCACTAAATTTCACCTACGCACATCGCGACAAAACTCACTTTATCATCCACATCTGGATGCTTGGCGGTCCACGGCTGTGCGATTTACTAGGCGTTTTCTTCCTCGCACGACTTCTTTATGGAATTGTTTACCAACGGCGTATTTTCCGGACCGATATGACTTAGGGACCTCCAAGATACGAGCTTACTCCTTTTTTCACAATTCAGTTTTGCAGTTGTTATAGGCGATGGTCAACACTTACCATTAGGTGAGCCACATACTCGTTTGCTCATTGCTCTTCTATATATATATAAAAAAACACAAAAACCAGTCGAACTGTAAACCTCCTCTATTTATGAAGTCTGATTAAAATGTTACATTAGAACCTTGGGTTCATAGTAGCTTTTGCTGAAAAAAAAAGAGAAATATATTCAAGAAAAGAGAAGACTTTGGGTGTAAAATCTTTAAAAGTGCAGTTTCAAAGCGGGCGTACTTGCCTTGGCATATAAAATATTACAAAGGCTGTCGAAGCATCCTGAGTTTCGAAACATGCAGGAAGCTGGCATAGCATCTCAACGATCACCGCAACGTTGTTTGTATAAGTATCGTTATTATTTCAATTTCAACTACAAAGTCACTACATTAAGTTATGTTACTATTTGTCAGGTATAAATCCCTTGTAGAGTCGTGCCGGCACGAGGCGCCCGGCGTAAGCATCTACAGCACAGCAAGTATTCGGCAAAGACAACTTCTAGTACCATTGGAAAGATATCCTAGAAGTCTAAATCCTATGTAGAAAATCTTAAGTCAAAAAAGCAGCTGCTACATTTTTTACATCTTCGTAACATGATTGATATTTACTCTATAGTGCAGTATTTAGTTTAATGGCTTTTGTTACAGGCCTTTTAAAGAAATACGCTATCAGACATCACTTAAAATTGCTGTTTATTCTTTCCATACTGTTAGGTCGTGAACACAGAGCCACGACCAGAGAAAGTGAATGCTACTTGCTATTACCAGTCTGTAGGATTTTGGGTAAGCATTTTTAAGTGGATTTTCTTCTTCTATCTGCTTGTATCACCTAACGCTCTACACTTACCATACTAAACACAGTAGAAATATGCAGTCCTTTCCCAGTCGAACAGATTCATTAAAGACGAGTAAGCAAGTTCCCCCTGACCCCTCGAGGTGAATAACATGAAATGCTATGCTTATAAGATAGCTTGTCGCGTTCATTGTTGCATGCTCTCATCACCAAGATGTCTGATGTGGTGATAGCGTAAGACTATTTATTGCCTTGCTTCTTTTAGTGGGTGTCGTACAAGCCAGGTTGTTTTATGGAAAGTGGTGACATGTCAGAACACAGTTTACCAGGTAAGTGAAGTGATTAAGAATTAAAATTTTGATGCGTTGCCACCCCAGTGGACTGAGATTGAATGCCTCGTATTCAGTATAAAGGATCTTTGGTACTCTACACTTACCATACGAAACAGCATTATTCTGCTGTCTGAAGCTGGTATGCTGTGAGAGCGTGGTCTTGCCCTGGTCAAGAAGAGCCTTTTGTGTTGCAGCTATAATATTGCAGCTGTAGCGTGGCTCTACCGTATAAAAAACTAAGTTAAGTGCCAGAACAAGTCTTATAGTGTACGGAATAATTATAACCATCGTCGTCACAGCTTGCATTACGTTTTCACTCCTTGACGCGTCTGTTGCAACCCCCATTGCGGAATAACTATATTAAAGAACTTCCGTAGGGTGCGTTTGCTGTGTCGTAATCCTGTGTCTAAAATTGCCCTCTCTAAGTATGGATTTAACGTAGATGGAGCAGAACAGAGCTTGGTTGATGGAGCACAGCGTGACTGACGGCGAATATTTTATTGTAACATCACGATGATGAACAACAATATATTACATATTTTGCAATAGCTGTATTAAATGATGCAAGTGTTTTGGGTGCGTTCAACACATTGCCTACGCGGCCCGCCCAGTGCCGATAATAATTCCACGCCTGCCTGCGTCCGCGCTGCGGCTATTACCGTTTATCAGCGTGCGTGACGTCTGCGGACGAAATTATTAATGGTGGACAAACGGTGTAAATGAGTTGTTAATTATTACAGATAGTCGAATAGAAAACTTTATCTCGGTACTTACGGGACCTGACGAAGTGACTGGGAAACTGGAATTTGTAGACTGTTCAATGTATAGGTTGTTCATTAATGGGTTATTTTTAAACTAAATTGGAGGTTTTTTTAATGAATTGAATATTGTTCAATTGTTTGACTTTTATATTCAGGCAACCTACCTGAATATAAAAGTAAAGTATAATTTATGTAATAATTGAAAAATAAAGCCCTTAATGATGCTTATGGTTCTAATTAGAGACGGGCCGAGTACTCCATTAATACTCGGTACTCGGCGTACTCGGCGGGTTTTCGAATACTTGTATTCGGCTGAATAACTCGGTGTTAATGCTGAGTTTACTCGGTTTAAGTAAAGCAATATATTTTGGTAGATAGATATAATTAACTCTAAAAGTGTTTATTATTAATTTGGGAAATCTTTGACAATCTCAATTATGATGATGAATGAGTAGTTATGAGATAAAATTGGGAAAAGGTTAATGAAAAAAAAACGATATTTAAAATTTAATGAAGGTAAATTATGACGCAGAAACACAAGGCTCTCTGCATGTTCTGGAAACAGTCTATTTCTTTTTTCTTCGTAGGTGTTACCAGCCTCCGAAAATAATCACTCGCTATACACGGTGCTTGCAGGTGCACATAGAAACACTCTTGTCTTTTGCCAACAAATTTTCTTTTGAATAGTTATCTAGTTCTAAAGCAATCGGGCTACTGAAGAAAAAACACATGATGCAGTTTTTTTTCGCTTGCCGCGCTGCTCCACTGTGTATTGGTATACTTGATATATATGTCCTTATAGTATGTTTCCTTTACCGCACAGCACATGACAAATCAGCGCTAAATATTGCTAATAATAATTTTATCGATTCCAGCGTGGATCGCGGCGAGGACTTATTCCGAAAGCTACTACAAATTATTGAGAAATATTTATCCCAAGAACTATTTTTTTGGAGAATGTGCATAAAAGTCGGCCAAGTGCGAGTTCAGACTCGCGCATGAAGAGTTCCATACCCTCGTCAAAACACGTTTTCGGTAGGGTGGCCTCCATTCCGTTAATTTTTAATTTATTTATATTATTTGTTGGTACAGCGGCAACAGAAATACATATTCGGTAAAAATTCCAATTGTCTACCTAGCTATTACGGATCATGAAATACAGCCCGATGACAGACAGACGGACGGACGGACGGACGGCCGGACAGCGAAGGCTTAGTAATAGGGTCCCGTTAGTTACCTTTTGGGTACGGGACTCTAAGAAGATTTTTATATTGATATTTTATATTGATGTTTTAAAGTTACAACCTATAACATATGTATTATGTTTTGGTAGTCCCATAATTTTTTTAACTGTAACTCTCATGAGCCGCTCGTAAATCGTACCCTAACACAAATGTCAATTTAGCTTACATTGTTTATTGGCACCGTGTGATTGCACAATCACGAGATACAGCGCCAGGCTATTGTTTGGTATTTAAATCATCTGATCAGCTGATCGCGGCCGCCCAACCTTTCACGATGTTTACATAAAACACAGGGAGAACTCCGTACGTAGCCGTTAGGCTTTCTATTGCTTATATAAGGACCTGCGCAAAATGTGTTACTTTTAGCGACGACAATAGGACTAATGTTTTTGTATTTTTATCACGATTTGGGTGCTTTTAAATAATAACCTAAACAAACTTCAAAATTGCGTGTCTATGGTTCAAAACTGCTGAAATCAACTCTTTTTTTTTATAGAATAAGGGTGACAAACGAATAAGGTTAAAGGAAGGTGAGCATACAGTACACCTTTTGGTTAGTGGATACTTAAGCCTATAGAGTATAGACTTCTACCTCTATCATCAATTAAGAATCAAAATGCTGATGCGTCGACATCCCGGAGGATTAAGATGGAATACGTCGTTGCCAGTAAAAAGATTATTTAGTTTTCTACACACCATAGGAAATACAGCAGCATTATTGTGCTGTATTATAACGATTTCTTATATTTACGCAAACACTACATATTGTATAAAATATCACATTCTACAAGCCGCCGAAGAAGATGAGTCATTTGTTACCATCTGTCAAGTGTATATTATCCACCTACAACACTGACCTCAACACAAGTACGCTGGACTGGTTAAACACAGTGACATGATGAGGCGATTTGATTTGCGATATTTTGGCGCTGACAACACAAGTGAACGTCCACCGAACTAATAATAGAGATAAGACAGTGTGACAAAATATATCGATAAAAATTCTATACTCTACTCTCTACAAAAACCAATAGAATGGACTCTATGGATAGGTGTCCTCTATCCGTAACGTCCGTTCTATTTATGTATTATATTAATATAATGCCATTATCATTCATCATCATTAAAGCCCTTCACAAGACCACTGCTGAACATAGGGCTCCCCCAAAGCATTCCACAAAGCACGGTCCTTAGCCACCTGCATCCATCAACTTCCTAAATATCTTACCAGGTTTTCATTCCATCTAGTGGGGAGACGTCCTACGTTGCTTATCGGTTATACATCAGCTATATGGCCGGTCTATTGCCATTTCAGCTTGCTAATCCGTTCGGCGATGTCTGTCACTCTAGTTCTATTGCGGATATCCTCATTCCTAAGTTTATCAAGAGGAGAAACCCCGAGTATAGCCCTCTTCATAGCTCGCTGAGCGACTGCGAGCTTCCTCATACGACTAGAGGTGAAGGACCATGTCTCAGATCCATAAGTCATCACTGGCAACACTCACTGGTTGTACGATCTAATTTTCGGGTTTGAAGGTATACCTGACAAGAAGATGTGTCGTAATTTTCCGAACGCTGTCCAACCGAGTTGAATCCGTCGATTCACCTCTCATTCGAAGTTGGACTTACCTAGTCGGACTATTTCTCCCAGGTAAACGTACTCGTCAACAACTTCGAGCAATGTGCCCCCAACAACTACCGGCATAGGAGTGATATGGACATTAAACGTGATATTTGTTTTGTCCATGTTCATCTTAAGATCTATCCGTTGGGAGACATTATTGCGGTCGTTGAGCATAGTGCTTAAGTCCTCCAGCGATTCTGCCATAAGGACTATATCGTCGGCAAATCTATCTAGTCAGGTGAGTGTTGTACGCGCCATTGACCTTAATACCGTATCCTTTCCAGTGCAGTAGCTTGAAAACGTATTCGAATGCAGCGGTGAAGTGTTTTGGGGATATTACGTCACCCTGTCTTACACCTGTCTACAGTTGGATAGGTTTCGTACTCTGGTTCTGTACTCGGATAGCCATCGTAGCCCTTAAACTACTGACAAATCAACCCCTTTTTAAAACGCTTTATGTTTTTATCTTTCGTGACTTACTTTCTTTTAGTCGGAGTTATTTCAAAAATTTTATTAAATCCTTTTTTGATTTGACAACTTTCACATCACTGGCGGGTGTTTTTTAAATTTTCAGTGTTGCTATTTATTTAAACAGTAATCTAGCCCGTATCATCCATTTATCATACTGTCCATGTCTTACGTCCTTATGATACTGGAATTACTCAAACACATAGGGTTTTTAACCGACTTAAAATACGAAGTTAAATACTGGACGGGTGTTTTAATTAGTTATCACATCATTATGACTGAGCTTTAAAAGCTATTATATTAATATCGTTTTTGTTTTTGAGGATGGCATTTATTCTTTCTTTGTTGTGGTAAATTACCAATCAAGTTTTTGTAAGTATATGCAAGTTTTGTAGTTGAACAATTAATTTGATATTCGGTAGTGAAGTTACAGCTACCTTTAATATAAATCAATATAATGACAAGATTCGTAATCGCTTCACGGCAAAATTGTTCGACTGTAAAAAATATTATTTCCATAGCATTATGTCGTATGGTATTTTGCTATGGGGACACGCGACTGACACTGAAATTATAATTATTTTACAGAAGAGTGCTATTAGAGCAATATATAATTTAAAACCAAAAGAATCACTGAAAAAAAATTTTAAGGAAATTAATATATTAACTCTGGCCTCTCAATACATTTATGAAAATGTAATGTACGTACACAAAAATAAAAG
>DWHP01001382.1:0-16248 GCA_018247895.1 Parnassius honrathi
TGTGAATATAATTTATCTTTTTACGTAAATAATTTCGAGTAATATATAGAAATAATTGTGATATTCAAGCTGCTGTCATGTACTGGGTACGTACATTTTTAACTATGAAAATACAATTAAAATCTATTTGTAATGAATTAAAAGTACTTAAACCAGTAGTATAACATAATAAATAAACAGAAACAGGTATTATATTGAAATTTGTAATGAATATTATTGAAAATAAATGTACGACTAATTACTACTACTACTAATTCAAGGTTAGGTTATTTTTAGTAACGCCGCGTCACGCAAAGCAAGCGCGCGATGTTAATCATTTTAGCTGTTTTTAGCTGGGGCCTGAGGGGTTAAATGATGTAATGTTGGCAAAATTTACATTTCTTACATATTTACTTAGAAATGGGTAATAAACATAAGCAATTTGGATCTAGTAAAAATACAAAATCATTGGCTTTCACCAGGTAAATAAAAAGTTAAGTTACTAATTTATAAAAATAAAGTTTTTTTTATTAGATGAAAATATTTTTTTCCTATTTCGATTGCCTTATCTAATAGGCTTGTTTCGTCTTAATTTTTAGACTACTACTGTTATGTCCTTACTTATTTATTTTATTCTTTCAGAATCATTTTGAACGCGTAAATCTAATGATGCATCAAATTGATGATACAAATCGTGTAAGTAATTAAGTTAGTGTTACTACACTATAATAGTTCATCAAATTATTATTTTTTTTGTCTGAGATTGTTATAAGAGACAAATGACAATAATTGCAAAGTTTCAGCAAAAGTAACGGCAGATACAATTAAGGTAGTGCTAAAATCAATAATCAATATAGTTATAGTTTGAAAACCATTAAAAGCTGATATTTCGAAATTACTACCGCAAAAGTATGTATCTATTACTACGTGTTATTTATTATGAGGTTATTTCTAATGATGTAATATTGCGGGCTATATTTTGTCACGAATTATTTGGTAAAATTTAATACAAGATTCATAATACAATAATATGAGAGATAATAATTAATTAAATTCACCGCCCTAAACTTACATCTTGTTCTAGGATATAATTTCATCTTTAATAGAAAATCTCGATGAATCAGAAGAAGCACTGGAATTCAAAGTACTGTAAGAGGAACTGAACGAAATTGAGAATTCGAAATTGTAAGTATCATCCGTTCTCAAATGATGTTTGACAACAATTCAAATATTATTATTGAGAACGGTAATATAAATAATATAATATAGTCTGTTCGCCTAGATATGGTCGCCACGTGCGACGTACACCTGCAGGAAAATTTGACATTATAAAACGAAACGCCGTACTGTAAGGTTGTTTTGTTGACGTCTGCTACTTTTCGTCCTTGGGGGGACAATGAACTGTCTCAAGATGAAATTTTGAGTGAAACAATTACAAAAATGCTATTTATGACGTTGAATGCTTTATTATAAATACAGGTAGCCGACCTTTCGAGTGATAAAGAATAGTCTATTTTACCTACTTACTCATATTTTTCATTTACATTCTCTTTTCTACTTAACTTGTGTTTAATATTTATATTTTATTACAATAACCGCAAGAATAAAATAGAATACTATTTTATTCTTAGAACAGATAAACATTTGTTTAACAAACAGTAAATATAATAAAATAAAAGCAAAAGTGCGCCTCTACCATCGACACTATCTTAGTGAACAGACTATACAGTATCCGTTTTCCTTTTCTAAGCCTTCAGTGCATAATCTATATTTGTTCTAGACTACTGAACCAAATATTTCAACCTGTCAACCATTCCTAATTGAAGGTCGAAGGATTGTAGACCTCAATTACTTTTATGACCAAATGAAACATTATCTTATCATAAGCTAGGCCTCGGTTGTACAATAAGCAACATTCAAATTATAAAAGAGAAACTTATTGGTTTGATTTACAGTACAGTATTTACTTTCAATGTAACATGTGCAACCGAAAATTTGAAATAAATTTGTGTGCAAATTTACCCAATGATCACATGACCATAAATCATGCTGCGGCGACTGGCGCTATATTGATTGACTGTGGACGCACTAATTTAAATGAGTTGTTAACTGCTGTTGATTTACCAAACTTAAATGTAAAAACATTCAATAAGTGTCATAGTGACGTTTCGAGTTGGTGGGAAGTTCAAAGACCAGTATGAAAGAGGCAGCTAAAGAATAAGGTGAGCTAGCAATTGAAAGTGGAGATATTATTGACACAATTCCTGCGATGACAGTCGTGGCTGATGCGTGCTGGTCTAAAAGGTCTTATGGAAATAATTATATGTGGCAGCATCGGGTGCAGCCGCAATATTATTATTTATTGGAGTTAAAACTGGGAAAGTCTTATTTATTGAGTTAATAAATAAATATTGTGTAGTATGCACCCGATCGGTATTAAAAAAGCAGACGATACCCTTCCATAATTGCATTAGAAATCATGTAGGATTATCCACTAGCATGGAATAAACAAGCATGGTCGAACGGTTTAAAACATCAGGAACCACTCGTAACTTGATGTATAAAATACTTATAGCAGATGGGGATGCAAGCACACAAAAAAATTTTAGAAAGCAGGCCATTTCCAAATGTGCATGTACAAAAAGTTGAATGTTCAAACCACCTGCTTAGAGAAACTATAGTAGTAAAATTGGCAGCTGCAAAAGCACTTTCTGAAAGAAAACTGCTAAATCACACAACTTCATACAGCCGTAAGAGTTGCAGCTTACCTTCGCTATGCTCAGAACACGAACAGTTCCGATAGCATATCTTGGGCGATCAGTGAAGACTATTATTGTACAGATGAAAAGAAAAAAATAGCCAAAATCTGGTTCCTTTTCGAAAACTCTCGTTAGAAAACTAGTGGTTCACACAATACAAATTGTACTAAACTCAAAAAGCTTGCTTTACAATGTCAAGAATAATAGCGCCGAACAATTCAACAGTATTATTACTAAACGTGAAGGTGGCAAACGTGTTTAGTTTTCGTTCAAAAATTCTTATACAGTCCGATATCACACTGCGGTTGTAGCATTCAATACTGGCAAAGCAGAATACAGTTTGTACAAAGTGAACTTTTTTTTTTTGAAAAAAGCCCCAGAAAATCAATTCAGCTGCTGAAGTTAAGACGTAGCAAGTGTAACCTAAACCGTAGTCATCGATCAGGCTCCAAAAAAAAAACTCGTCTTACTGAATGATAGCAACGACTACGGAGAGAGATATCAAAAACCGGATTTAACGCCGGAGCAGTATGAAACTGCAAGAAAATTGTTTTTGCAAAACTTGAAAAGCCTATTAGAAAAGCGGCATGAGGTAGAACGAGACGCTGTTTTACAAGCTGAAAGCGCATTATGGCTGGAGCTACGCAGATTTCTGTTAACAGCCTCATCTTTTAGCAAGATACGTTAAACGAAAATCGTCCTTTAAGATTTATGATGATATGTTTCACACGAATTACTTTTTTAGGTTTGCAAAAGACGATGTAATATCAGCTCTGCACCACTTATGAAGTCTCTTGTCTATTAATATTCTTTGAACGACCATCCATGGAATACGGAAAACTAATTAAAAAAATCGCTATCAAGCAGTTAGAGCAGCAAGAAGGTATCGTCGTACAAAAATATCAAAAAAAAATTTTTCTTGGGAGCATCTCCAGATTGTCTGTTTGACGAAGGGATTGTCGAAATCAAATGTCCATATTCGGCGCGTAATATGGATGCTGAACAGGCCATTTTACAAAAAAAAAATAAGTTGAAAAATTGATGGGTCAATTAATACCAATCACGATTGGCACTTTCAAATCCAAGGCCTGCTCTACATCAGGTGCAAATCACTATCACTATATTTATCTGTATGGTCAACTCTGTATTTTATTATAATCTTTTACAGTGAACCGCATGTCCATAGGAACAAAATGACATTCATGGCGCATTTATGACGTAGCAGTAAGCTTTCGTAGTTCATGTGTAACCATTCACGTGAAGTTGACCGTACGTATTAGTTCGAATTTACTTTGATCTTAATATTATACTAATAAATAATATTATTTATTTTCAGTCAAAAAAAATGTCTGTCTGCTTGTGGTGTATACAGGACAAGAATTCCTTTTAAAGACCACACAAATTACGAGAAACGACTTTTTTGGACGAAAAAATGGATGTGAAAAATAATTGAAACAGTGCACAGTGAAGACCCAAATGAGAAATTAAATGCAAATAATGCGATTATAGAAAAATTCTCTGTTCAGGAAATGGATATGCACAGTTGAACGAAATTTGCAGCGTGCTAAATATGCCAAATATGAATAAATGAACATTGAACAATCTATGATACCAATAATTGAAGAATGTGCCATAGACGAGATGATCGCCGCCGGGCAATAAGAAAAAAGGATTGCCATTTTAAATGGCAAGTAAACAAAGATGGCTGGCCTATAATAACAGTAGTTGCAGATGGCTCTTGCGCAAAACGATCTTACAGAAGCAGACATAATTGCAGGTTTTGCAAAAAGTATGGATATGCATGGAATCATATACAACAAACTCGTTGGAGATGGTGATTATAGCATAATAAAGAAGTTGGTATTAAACAAACCCTACGGTCCCGATTTTATTGTATCAAAAATCGAATGTAAAGACCATTTACTGCGAAATTTCTGCAACAAATTGAAAGCTTTGGGGGACAAAACAAATAACTACAATAGCTATGTGCCGGTGCATCGAATGATTGGAGCAGTAAATCGAAGAAAATCGGAAGATATAAATTCCAATGAAAATCTAAAAAAGGATATAAAAATGCACCCAACCATGCCTTTGGAGACCTCAGTGATTGCAGCGCTTAATTTTGTAATTCCGAAAAATACAAAAACGACACAAATTTTGTTGCTGATCTTTAGAAGAGCGCGTTATGGATTGATATTCAGCATTACACATTGATTTTAGCATCAAATGCTAAAAAGTCTCATACATGTAACAAACAATACACTGGAACAATGTAACAATGTAATTACAAAATTTATTGGAGGTAAACGAATCTGATTCGAAACGGAGGTTACACGGCCAGAGGTTACTACCAAGCACGATGCTTGGGTGCGGTTCTATCATGGAACAGTGCCATCGCTATACATTCACGCCTGTCAAAAAAAATTCAGGGTTACAGGCCCGGCAAATACACAAGAAACTCATTCAAAAGGCGATCAAAAAAATACAATGAAAAATGCCTAAATAGAAAACTTTCGTTCGTCGACGATAGATTTAGTAACAAACGAAAAGTTACTGGACCTGACGAAAATTACGGTCGACTAGAATTAGAGCCCGATTTTTCATCAGAAATACTTAAGGAAAAGAAAAATCATTTATGTCTGAGCTAGAACTACCAAAAAAGAAAGCTGAAGAACTTGAACGTAGCACGATCGGCCAGAGTGACAATGAGTTGTGAATTGTGGGCAATAGAAAGCTGCAAGCGTATCACGGCTTCAAATTTTGGCAAAGTATGTAAACTGCGTAAAAAATATCAGTTACGAGTTTATGAAACACCTAATGATACAGGCAATACAAAAATGATCCTGTGAAAAACTAAGTAAAAGAGAAAGAAGATGAAGCAGTATTTTTTTTTTTTCAATAGAAAACTGGACTGTCGGTAGTCAAGTGTGGATTGTTCATCGACAACAATAAGAACTTTTTGGCCGCAAATCCCGATGGACTAATAAATAAGGTTTCAATTATTGAAATAAAATGCCCGTATAACATTGCTGAGATGATTCCAACAGAAGGAATAGAAAATAAAAAATCGACTCCTGCACACTCCACAACAACAAATCAAAAAGAAATCACAACTACTACTATCAAGTACAAGGCCAATTGCACGTCACATGCCGAATATTTCGTTACTTTGTTTTGTGGATCCTCAGATACCACGAAATTTAACTGTAAGAGAAAGGATGGAAATGACAATAAATGTATTTATTAATTATTATATAACTTTGGTATTATTTAAAATACCCACAAGCGCCTCTTCTGCCACATAAATATTAAGAATTTACTTGATAAGAGCAATCATTATTTTATAAACTCCCCAGTAAAGCTGGCAAATCAAGTAAGCAGAATTATCACACCAAGCATTAGAGTTATTATTTGGTTACGGTTTGTGCTTTTTCGGGAGACACTTTGCTAAAGTTCATTTCAAATAATAGTTAACGTTAATTATAAACTTAAAATATCATTGAATTGTTACATCGTTGTCAATTTTTGATATGAAAGGTAAATCCACTTTGTCAGTCTGTCTTGTGAGGGTGTCACGCAAAAGAAAAACCTATTGAATTAAACATTGATGAGGTGATAGTGCCGTTCAGCGGTCAGTGAGGAATACGGCTATATTGTCCAGGAAAACCCAACCCTGTAGACCTGATTTTTTTACATTGGCAACTCCACAAAGCGTTATCTTTGACATGCTTGCATACCAAGGAGATACTACTTGTCCCGAATTGATAGAAGAAGGTTATACTCTTGGTGAGGCGTCTATTCTGAGTCTGATTCTAGCAATACTGAACACACGTTGGCAGGCTAATAAACCAATTATCCTCTTATCTACAATTCACTCCAGTGAAAATCAAGATCAGTGTCGTAGATAAACGAATTTGTATCTAGGCCAGAAACAGTCAAATCATACAATCAATACACACGCGGAGTTCACATGGCTGATCGCATGATGTCTGTACGTCCCTCCAGATCACGCACCAAAAAATTGACAGTGAGATTTGTATCTCACATGGTCGATTTGGCAGTCAGTAACGGGTGGCTTTTGTAAAAAGAAAGAGAAGCTGAAAAAGGTGTCAACAAATTTAAAATACCACAGTTACGCACTTTCAAACTGGGTATCGGTCTCATACAGAAATATTTCCTATTATCTGATTCAGAAAGTCTTGACAAGAATAAAAAATTGCAACCTAAGCACAAAAAAGGGAAGTGCCAATAACACCTACTCTTATACCATCGGAAATCGATAATAAGACATGACAACGCTGATCATCTGGTTGAACAGTGAAAATGCTCCAAGACTACAACGGCGTTCTGCACTAAATGCAATATATTTTTATGTAGCACACCAAAAAGAAATTGCCATTTTAGATTTTATTAAAATAGATAAGTATTGTTTTGGTTTGTAAAGAGTTGCTCATATTCGAGAAGTTTTTCAATACATTTTGTGATAATTATGTTGTTTGTGAGATTTATTAACTTACCGTTATTACTTCTTGTTAGCATGAATTGTAAGCATTTCAGTTTACGTTTTGTTATGTTGACTTAAAGTATTATGTCAAAAAGTTATTTTACATACCAAAATAATAATAATAGTTAAGAAAAATTATTATAGACCTATCAGAGATGTTAATAATAATAAATACATACTGATTTAATAAAATATTTGGATTTTTATTTGAAGTTGAATTCAATGTCATATACATATAACGTAAGTACGAACAAACGTATATACAAAATCATTGTCATATGTATGAGACATAAGTAAAATCTATATATAAAATCAACACATTTTTTTAATTTTTTTTTGGACATGTAGCCCCCGTAATGCGCCCTGATATACAATAAAACCTAAATTTTAAACAATATCGAGTAATTTTTTTTGGAATCCAAGAGGCTATGGGGTTTATCAAAGAGAATATAATCACTTCGTTTAGGGTTTATTTCTAGAAGTCTAAGTAAGTCAGAGGAAAGGTAGGTTTTGCGCCTGCGTCTAGTTGAGTCGTGTATTTTGTTGATGTAAATTTTATTCAAAAATTTGTGATTGATAAGCTTGTGGAGTTTCAATTTCTTATCATGCTTGTTTCTTTACCCGAAGTAAAACAACATATATTCTGTAGTCCTGCTCCAAAAGTAAGCATTCTGTTTGCGGAGTCTTCGGAGTTTTGAACGTCGTACGATTTTAATAAAAGCGAATCTTAGCGTACAGCCTACCAATAGGGTATTGCGACTCGGATTACAAATGGTCACAAATTATGCAGGAACTTAAATCGTAAATAATATCAATGCGCCAAGAAATTAAAAACTAGCGCAAAATTTGATAAAGTTTATACGCTTGAGCAACAAGAAAATTATGAACCACCTTCAAATAGTAGTATTGTAATTGGTGAAATGATGGAATGTCTTAAAATGGGGCTAAATGACCGTGATCTAGAACAACAAAGTTAAAGACGAAAACCCGACACACCTCGCAATTCTTATAGCTAAAAAACAGGCTGTGAATTTGTCTGAGGAGGGTATTGTTAGTGCGGAGCACATGGGACCGCCACGCTACTGTGTCGAGGGAGGATGCGAGGATTACGAGGATACACGTAAACCGCGACAATTACTGGTGCGATTGATGCGGCGTTCATTGCGTGATCAACTAGTGCGGAGTGCAAGGGTACATCGAGGCGTCGATAGTGCCGACTTCAATCAGCCTGGCCCGCCTAGAATATTTTGTCAATAAACGTCTGACGCATACAAGGTCCGGCAAGGGACCTCAAAGCATGACTGGGAATATGTATGGACGCGTGATGATCGTATTTACGTAAGACACCGAAACGATAATGAACCACGTCGTATACAATGCGATCTTGATATCAAGAAGGATTTTGGCGAAAATGCTGTTGGTTTATAACATTTCCTGTAAAAAAAGCATATTTACACAAGTACTTAATATGCTTAGTGTGCTTTTATGGCTTATGTTTTTTGAACAATTTATAATGAAGTGTACTTACACTTCGATTATTTTTCTGCGCCTAATTGCTTATCGCCACAACACATTCTCATGATTATTATGTTAATATTTGTCGCAAGGTTCATCACGAGTGATGCGGTGCCCATATTTCAAATTGGGTAAAGCCCTAATAGTCATACTTATTGCCATAATGAGAACATGTCTGTATCTTAAATATGTTCCTAGGGGATGGAGGGAAGTGAAAGTCACGTTCATACTCAAACCTGGTAAGAGCGACTATACAGACCCTAAATCCTACAGACCCATTAGCCTCACATCCTTTCTTCTAAAGACGATGGAGATGATTTGTGAACAGGATTTGAGTGGGTCGGCGCTAATTAACTTACCGCTACACGTAAAACAACACGCCTACAGCTTAGGTAAATCGACAGAATCGGCACTTCACCACGTAATAACAAAGATTGAAGATGCCATTCATCATAGGTGTTTTTGACATAACAAACTTCTCCAGAACAAAAGTTGCACTAAGTAGACATAAAGTTGAACCGGCACTGATTGACTGGATAGTAAACATGCTCAGTACACGACAACAAAGATTGCTGGTGAATCTGAAACAATTCAGATCATGAAAGTATGCCCTTAGGGTAGGGTTCTTTCACCTCTCCTTTGGAACATGGTCATTAATGAACTCATCAACAAATTAAATGCTAATCATTTCTACACAGTCGGTTATGCAGATGATCTGACAATACTGGTCCTCTGGAAAGACAGCAATCATGGTATGCGACCTGACCCAAGCGGCACTCCGTATAGTGGAGAGATGGTGCAGGGAATATGACCTAACCGTTAATCCAAACAAAACGGTTCTAGTAATGTTCACACAAAAACGAGTGCTGAATAACTATCATCTTCCAAGTCTTTTTAGCACAAAACTCCAGCTGTTGTCCGAGGTGAAATACTTTGGTCTTATCTTGGACAGTAAACTTAACTGGAATAAACAAATGGAAAACAAAATCAGCAAAGCTAGTTTAACTTTCTGGCAATGCAGAAATATGATTGGCAAACGATGGGGTTTGACGCCAAAAATTATACTGCGGCTGTACAAAACTGTAATTCGGCCCATCATCACATACGACTCTCTTTAATGGTGAACCAAAACTAATGCAGCCACCACTATACGAAAGCTTCAACGTTACCAGAGATTGGCTTGTATGGCTGCCGCGGGCTGCATAAGAACTGCAATGTTTATTAACCGGATAAGTTAGAATACACGTAATTTGATTAAAACTGCGTCACTGTGCTGGTAAATGAACGTTCTACTCTAGTTTATTGCTTCGAACTAATTTTATGGATAGTAAATTGTTGAAACAAAAGGTACTCTTCAGTCAACAATGCTTAGAGCAAAAGGTAACCAAAACTGTTCTCTCGTTCCAGGTAATTTCATTACTATAGAAAGCAAAATGCTGTACATAATTATATTGGAATTGAATAGATACATAATACAAAGGGTATAGAATAGGATAGTAAGCAGACTATAGTAATATTGTGGTTGTTTTCTTTTGTAACTATCAGGTGATATTTGCATACGTAGTAGAGTCACGCTGCAGCTATATTATGGTTGTAGCTGGAGTAGGATCACACCCTCATAGAATACATGCGTTGTGTAGAAGCTCAATGGCGCTGTTCTGCGTATGGTGAGTGTATGTACATTGTCGGTTAAGTTGTTAGTTCTTCGAGCTATATGGCTATCCTGTTATTCAGTTTACTGAACCTTCGAACAACATCAAACAACTTAGCTCTAACAAAAAGATATATCGCACTGAGGCCAAATTTTAATTAGATGTAAATAAATGTTCTTTATTAAACCATTCTATATTGCGATCTATGCTCCATCTGTTATTGTAAGTTGTAATCGAAAATAATATTTTAAGTGATATTACTGAAAAATAAGTATTTTTGGATTTTACCCTTTAATTGTACATAACAAGTACGAGACCTTGCTTTTTAGCAAATTTTATGATTCTGGGTCAACAGGAAGAACCCTGTAAGTTTAGATAAGGGAGTTTTGCGAGTATAAAAACGCGAGACATAAATGGCCGTATCTTTTTGCATTGACTTAGAAGCTTGAACGCTTGCAATCCCAAGGCACGAAAGGAAATTAGCTGGGCAGCGTTCGGGAAATTACGACACATCTTCTCTTCAGGTTAGTATCAGTCTTAAAACTAGATTGTATGACCACCCCCACCCCCCCTCACTGGATGGAGTGACGACCTAGTAAGACATGCAGGAAGTCTATGGATACAGGTGGCTCAGGACCGTGGTTTTTGGCATTACTTGAGGGAGGCCTATGTTCAGCAGTGCACTTGTGAAGGGCTGTAATGATGATGATGACGATGATTATTATTATAGGTCAATATATACACTTCTACAACAAATTCCCAGAAAATGTACAAAATTTGTCAATAAACAAGTTCAAACGTTTTATTAAGGAAAGATTATACAAAAAGGGTTATTATAGTATCAAAGAATACATAAATGAAAATAGACCCTAGGAATGAGGTGATCACTTTACGATTTTTTTTAAATTACAAAATTATTGTGAGGTAATATATGTTTAAAAAAATTAATCCCGCTGGGTTTCTTGCTGGTTCTTCCCAGGACAGAGGTATTTTACAAACCAGTGAAAAATAAAAAATGCCTTTTAATAAGGATTATGTCACGAGAACAAAAATTATTTATTCTCATTCATCTGAGTTTTATGCAAAATTTTAAAATGTAAAAAAATTGCAATAGATAATTTGTCGTCTCCGGTACTGTCTTTTGAATGGTCTAACTAAAATGCTTATCAATTTGAAACTTGCATATTTTATTATTTAATCAAATGTGACAATTCAATGCTTCACATAAAGACCAATGCTGCAGCGTATTACAGTTGAAGCGGGAACGTGTAATCTCAGCCGGAGAAGGAACACATTCTTAAAGAATACTACCGTAAAATTGCAGTATTACTGTACATCGTGTGATGATTGATGAGAACTGTAGATCATTTTTACTTACATGATATTCATCTTGGTCATCATCGTTCTGTTAGAAGGCCGATCACGTTTGGCTTTTTGAAAAGAAATACCAAGTAAACCTAAAGGTTTATTACAAAAGTTCACACACCAAATTAATATAGTCCCTGACTTCCGAACTCTATTACGTCTCGGAAACAATATCCGATCTATCCGGGGCTCTGAGTCTAACTGATCATTAAAAATAGAATTAAAACGAACATGGAAAGGAACTATATAATTGCTGACTAAAGCCATATGAAGGAAAAGTACTGTATGATGAAATAAATGCTTATTAAGATTTTATTCCCCTGTAAAAAGGGATATAACAGTTCGAAACTTGACATTTTGACCATTAATCGAAAGTAATGTAATATAGTATATAATAATATAATAAATGGGCCCGAGCATCCATTTATCTTCAGGTGGACAGGTGACTATGAAAAAATTACGTCACAATATACTCAAATCATTAATTGTTAGGATCAATTACTGATTTGAATTTAAGAAGATAGCAGTTGGATTAACAAGGGCATGGATCGTAAAAAATGGGTGCTGTCGCTAATGTCTTATACCCTTACAGCCTATTTCACTTATATTCATTTAATTCCACTGCTGAACACGGTCTTCCCCCATAGATTGCCGCATGGGGTGGATATTTGCCACAGTTGGTACGCTTGGAAAGTGGGTTCGTAACCTCAGTTTTTTTTTATTTAAGTCGTTATTAGGAAGACGCTGCTGTGCATCTACTGATTTGTTTCTCTCTGTCGCCTCTTAGGACACCCACGGGATGGTATGTGTTAGTGGATATTTTTACGTCGCCACGGTGCTCTATTTTAGGGCAGTTCTTAATTAAATATTGAAAATATAACATATAGTTAACTCACTCGAAATCAAATAACAGCACCGACTTATGAGTACCGTCAATGGTCTCGTTTTTCACCCATATTTCTAAAAAAAAATTGTTTAAAATACATGTGCTAATAGTCAGTAAAGCCCGTACAGAACTAATTTCATCCTTACGCAAGGATCAATGTTTCAGTTTACATAACATAGAAAAATGTCTCATTATCAGTCACTGGGTGTCATTAAACTGTCGGCGGGTGAAACACTTTACCCTTAATGATAAACTGAAACTTTAAATATGTATCAGTTATTTTTATAGGGGCATACATTTCAACTACTTGTTCAAATGTTATTAGGTAACTATCCCATATTATAACCTTTTCCTATGATATAACATAACAGCAACTCACACTTTAAAATCGTTTATAGTGCCTTTATATATAACTAAACATAATTTCCCCCAAGTGTTTCACAATTTATCAAACTGAATTCTCCACAAACTTCCTCTTGTTTCATAAATGTACGGTATGGTGCTTGAAAACTTTCTCCTAAAGTCCAATTAGATCCTCATTTAGAACAGTGAGGCGGATAGAGTTACCTACATACATGAAAATAACATAATGAGAAAAGCGTAACACGATTCCACAAAAATTAACAATTCACGAAAAGTAAAAGCTGACTTCCAGTAAATAAAAATAATTTCACATTCTGAAGTCGGTACTATGATATAATGTAGAGAAGAATTAAAGTGGTGTATGGAATATCACAATATTACTACTGTCTAAATAGTCGACTAAGAATGAAAATGCAGATGCGCTGCCATCCCCGAGGACTAAGATAAAATGCCTCGTTTCCAGTAAAAAGGTCCTTCGGTTCTCTACACTCACCATACGAAACACAGCAGCATTAAGCTGCTATTTTACGTTGATATTCTGTGAGGGTGTGGTACTACCCTCATCGAGCCAAATCATTGGTGCTGCAATGATATAGCTGCCGCTTGACTCTGTCACATACAATTACCATAAAAACTTCTTCCCTTATTTTACCACTCTTAGGGGTGGATTTTTTTTCTTTCGGAAGTACATACAGCGTAATATAAGCCTCCTCCTTTTTTTAAATACAGCTGAAAATGATAAGATGAAGAAAAAAAAGTTATTTAATAAAGAATGCTTTGCTAACATGCCAATCCTAAATGCTAACATGTTGCCCCATTTGTACTCATTTCTGTTAAAGTTACTCTCTCACAAGTAAGAGGCGGTGAATGACTTACAGAGGGACGTGTACAGGCTATTGTAACTTTACAAGTATCAAGTAGAAAATTTAGAGAATATTTTGCTTGAAACTCATGATTAAAAATGCAGATTTTATCGTTATATACGTTTTATTAGCTATAGTCTAAAATTTGCATTTCACAAAACCGTAACATCGCTATAAAATCAGTAAATTTTTTTTTAAACACAAAATATCATTTTACCGTTTTCCCGACGGGATAAGGTCAAGAACGTGAGCCAACAATATACCAATGATTGTTAATCAAGTCACGTGGAAAAGCACGGCCGAAAACGCTTCATGGATACTAGTAGATATGTCCACATGTGTCTCCCCATATCCAAAACGAAAAAAAAAATTACCCGTGGGACGTGCTTTATAGAAACCAAATATGTATTCTTTTGTACTGTTCTTAGTTTTGTTTGATCAAAACTAAAAAAATAACCGATACATATTTAAAGTTTCAGACCCTACAACTAATACGCTTAAAACAACTAGCGATCTAGTTAAGAAATACTCCGAGAAATTGAATCTAGACCTTAATTCGATAATACCTTCATGTGCTAAACCACCGAAGTTGTATGGGTTACCAAAAATACATAAACCGAACGCTCCATTACGTCCAATAGTGAGTCGGATTGATTCGTCAACTTACAGACTGACTCAACACTTGGCTAAAACATTATCACCACTCAGAGGACACACAAGAGCAAACACTAAGGATTCACATACCATTTTGTCATTGAGATAAAAGACCTACGTCTTTCAGACAATGACACCATGGTAAGTTTTGGTTTTCAGTCTCTATTTAAATGCCTACCTATTGAGGACTGAAGAATAAACAGTACTACTCAAACATTGTCTTACATCTGGCTATCCATTGTGGAAGGAAGAGTTTTACGAGCAAGTAGATGGTGTTACGATAGGCTCACCTGAATCTCCCATTGTCGCTGATATATTCATGGAAGACTTTAAGGAGAAGCCCTCCAAGTTGCACCTGTTACCCCAAGGGTGTTCTACAAGCGGTATGTAGACGATACTTTCACAGTTTTACCATCAGACAAAGTAACTGCATTTTTATAACATGTTAATTCCACAAACTCAAAAATTCAATTTACTATGGAGTTAGTAGAAAATAATTCCTTAGCTTTCCTAGATGTGTTAGTCATCCGAAATCCTAACGGCACCACAGGTCACACTGTGTGTAGGGAAAAGACACAAATAAACCGATATTTAAACGGTGAATCTAACCACCATTGTTCACAGTTAGCTACCGTGGGCAAATATATGTTACAGAGAGCACGAGGGATCTGTGACAGCAAACATCTGGTCGCTGAGCTTCAACACGTCAAGCAGGTTCTGCGTAACAACTGCGTAACAGCTTCGGGTCCCGCGCCTACGTCTCAGTGACCGCGTGAAGCCGGCCACAGTCGAGCGTGCGCCTACTGTACCGCCATATGTCATAGGTGTCACGGGCAAGATTGTCTACATCTTGAAGCGAGCTTCCATTATCAGAATCAGAAAATTAGTCAGTTCTTACCATCTCTCATGTGTTATATTCCTCTACAGGATGCAGGAGTATACCAGCTTGATAGTGAGTTTGGTCTCTCATACATAGGGCAAACAAAAAGATCTATTATAACCCGCGTAAAAGAACATATACCTGACGTGAAGCTTTAATCTTCCAGAAAGTCTACAGTTTTGATCATATATCTGGCAGCCCCCAACCATTACATCAGATTTGATAGACCACAAATCCTCGCGAAAGAACATCGATATTAACAGGTTGACCATATTACCCTCATTTAAGTACTATAGACAAGATTTAGTCGTCCCCTGTCCGCCTAGACTTGGGGCTGGATGTAAAATAGTTGTCAGTGTTTGACTGACACTCCCTACAAATCTTGATTAATAAAAATTGCAAAAGGCGCTGTTCAGTGCCGCGCCGTAGATTTTTCATAAAAACATCGGTTGCGCCGCTTTTTCATCATTAACTTTTAGTCTGCAGTTACTCTCGCATTTACTCGGCACTGTTCCTTTAAGAGCTTTTTGAATTCCTTGCAACGCAAGTTTTACCTTGATTTGTGTTGTCATGTTTTTATTTCTTTTTACAATGACATCTGAATATACGTCTTAGCTAAAGGCGTTCTCACGGTACACTTTTTTATAAATTTACACAACGCTTATTCAAAACAATTACAAACATGCACCACACTATTTTGATAACATCACAGGCAAAACAAATGATGCACGACGAACAAACATGCACTACCCGTTATGGGTAAACTATTATTAAATCATTATTCTCGTCTAAATTATTTCGTTTTTGCAATTTATATATATATATATA
>DWHP01001383.1:0-16239 GCA_018247895.1 Parnassius honrathi
CTGCTATAGATTATTGGATCGTGTGATTTGTTTCTTAAAAAATATTGAAATTATTTAACAATAAAATAATTATTATTTTGTATAAAATATTGAAAATAAATGATAATTAACAACTCTTCACAACCAAATTGATCACAAGCAGTAGCAGTAGTTACAAGATAAAATTGCTTTTCCTCCTTTGACATATTAAACAAAAACTTAAAAGCTATAACGGCATCTCACAAATCGTAATTAAATTCTTAAAATCCTGCGTCTAATAAATTGATTAAAAGATTTTCGTGACAAGTGGGGTCACTGCCGTGTGTTAATAGCGCTATAAATAGAAAATTGTTGAAATGAAATGTGTAAATAATTTTTTACGTTATTTAATATTATTTTTGTGCCGGCTTCGCTCACGTTCGTAACCAATGAACTCTTTGTTTAACACTAAGTTAAAAAAAATGTATCTTAAGTCTCATTTAATTATTTAAGCTGAACTGTTAAAGTGATTAAACAACGAACATCCGAACGTAAAGTTTCACATTTATCTAGTGTTACCGTGTTATTTATATGAACATTATTAATTTAGGATTACGAAGGCGGTACAAAGGAGTCGAATAATATAATAGAATAAGACAATATTATATAACATACATAAAGATACTATACTGATGAAACTAAAACAGACATTACAATATTATAATGATAATCAAGCTTAGCAGTTATGAAGCAATTTTAGAAAATGAGCCTGAACGTTTGTCTTAAATATTTGTTTGCACGTAAATTGTCTTAATTTTACACATTAAAATGCAAATAATTTAAAGGAACAGTGTAATAATAAGAAAACTTAAACTTAATTTAAAACAATTTTATTCAACGTACACCTTCAGCTTTGTTACAGGTCTTTCATCTCTGACCACGAATCTAAGAATTAACGCATTGTCCTTATTACATCTACCCACTGCCGGCTTTAAAGCTATCTTGAGATGTCAGCACGCTTTGAGCCGGCCATTCCTCTAGTACCCACCAAAATTCTTAGCCTAACGGGTTCAAATCTGAACTGGACGAGGTTCAGTTTTCAGCTCTTATGAAGTCCAAATTCGAGTTGTTTGTTTCATATGATATGATCGTATGACCAGGAAAAGAGTCATATTAGAAAATCCATATGCATGCATTCGAAGGCCAGTTTAAATTAAGTTTTAAACAACATGCTTACCTAAACACTTTACATAAATTATGACTTGTATCACGAATTCTACAGGTAGGTTTCCACGCATCTGTGCAAATTTTTAACTGTAGTATTAAGTGTTTTACGGTACAATCATTTACTACCCATTCTCATGAGACATAGTATAAGATGCCGAGGTGTTGGATGAGGGCAAGAGGGAATCGTAAGAGGGTGAGGGAGGGGTGCAACCGCAAAGAAGACCTACAAACTCCACAGGTGCCATCTGCATTCTATTTGTATTATAATTTTTACTTCGAAGCATTTTGAACTTTTTGGAGTAGTCATTAGGCAGAACATGACAAGTTGCAATACTATCTAAGGAAGATAATGCGTAAGTATTATTTTATTAACAATTAACGACGGTATAGCAGTCTCAGCACTTCTTATCCTTTAAGTGGTTTTAATTTTTATTGTCCCTGTGGATGACGCATAGTTTTTATCAGACGATTTGATGTCGTATCAAACGCATGCGGTTAGAAAATGTTAACAAAGAGCTTGTTAAAATTCTTTAATGGATATAATAGCGTGACCGTTAAAAAGTCGCCTCATTAAAATCAAACAAAAGCCATGTATGCTTTTTAGTTTGAACAAATCTAAAGTTAGTATAGAAATGGATGAACACCGTTTCTATTGTTGTTACCCTTAAGTTTATTTTTGATTGTTATAGTATATAGTAGTATATTGTATTACTTTACGTTTTTTTTCTGCCGTATAATCGACAATAGTGTACTTAAATGTTGTAAAAAATAGTATTATAATTCATACATCAAATTTTTTACTATCTCTGTCGATAATTTTCAAAATAACATTGTTTTTATGTGAGATTATATAATTTAGATTTTATATCAAGTAAGGTGGGTGGACCATGGAAGGCCATGCTCCTTCGAAACCCAATTATTAAAATGTTGTAGTTATTGCCATTTGATGAAAAATTCCTTCTACTTACACAAACACCCATCGAACTGAAAATCGCAGACGCGGCTGCGAATCGCTCGCGCTACTATTTTGGCAGTACGGTCCCTCGCTTCATTGATTTCGGGAAGATAAGGTGGGTGTACCATGAAAGACTAAAACTCTAAAAATAAACAGTTATTATTCGTTTATTTACTGGATAAATGAAACCAACGAATATTTAAGTAATACTTTGTTTTACTACGTAAGACATAAACCACATTTTCGTTGCTCTTCTTTTAATTAGATGAATTAGCATGTCGTTTCGGCATTGTGGGTGCCTTTGGTATCAATATATTTTGAGTGCAATATGTTCTATCTATCTATCTCTTATTGTTTAACGATCTATCTAATTAGTTTTATATTGTCGCTGCTTATTAATTAACAAATATTTTAATATCCGCCGATGATTATTGTTAAGCTTTAATTAAGTTTAATTGCAAACAAAAACTAGTTTATCAGATGTCTACTTGGCAAAATATACACATAAAAATGAAAAAATAAACAGGCTACTATTTTTCGTAAATTCGTTATGGCTAGTATATTCATAATTAAAAGCAAAGTAAGCTAGCTAACGATTTAGCTAGTTACTTAACAAATTATCTAAATAATTCACTCATGATTTTAACACACATAGTTGTATTTTTATCATTATACTACTTAGATTTCATATACTTCGCGATCCGCCCCGACTTCGTACGGGTGATATCTGTATCTCAGACAGCAGGGAGAAAGCAAAGCAAAAAGCTGGGAGAAAGCATAGCAAACACCTATCGGATCCAATTGTGAATCCAAACCATCCGAGACCAACTCAAACACACAAAAAATGATCGAAATCGGTTCAATCCCTTTTGAGTTCTAGCCAGACTAACGGTCAGAAGTTGGTTTTTTATATGTTATAGAATATAGAGATTTACTTTTGGTAAAGTAAGTCATTCGTATCTAACTGAATATTTAATTTTAATAAGTAATGTATTTCAATCTTATTTCGGATTTATTAGTCAAAGTCTGTATTGATATATAGATCGATATTTAAAAATTATCTTGTTACGAACAGATAAGGCTGTTCTATTAACCGTAATATTAATACTGATAGAACTTTGACAAAATAGTCCCAAAACTTTATTGCTTTGATACATAAATCATGTTAACGTCAGATTAGTGTACGCGTATAACTGTATATGTCACTGTCGCACATTGATTAAGCCTCAATAGAGGTTAGCTATTACACTTATTTTAAGCAAAATAAGAAGTGTTTTTGATATATATACTTGTCTTGACGAATACTTAAGAGTAAAATAAAATCTCGCAACAACATTTTTCGCTGGCGGCTGAAAATATATTGAAAAACATGGAGTCAAAGCATTTAACTTCAACCAACAAATTAACGTACAGTAAGGCTACTTGCTGCTTTTCACATTTTGTATGCAGATACATATAAACTTATTTCTTTGCTGGAAAGTTGTCAATCAACTACTTTCGTGTGTTCCTGTTATCATTGAACGACTGTAAATTACATTTTACCAGTTATGCCTGTTTGATTGACGGCAAAAAAATTGATGATGCCTATGCATATATCGTAACCTCTCAACAAAATCTGGATGGGATTGAAATTCAAATATTTCTCACTCCATTAGGCGACTTGAGTGGCTTGCGCCTTGCGCCAATTTTGTTTGACACTGCAGTCGCTTGCTAGCACGTGCGTTGTGCGCGCGTGTCCACCATCTTTTATCAGATAGTTTTGGCGCCATCAAATTTAATTTACGAGTCACATTTATACACTAATTTTCAAGGTATTTTAAATGCTCAATTGACATATTTACTGACTGTGTAGTGATAAAGGACCCATGAAGATGACAGTTAATCGAATAAGAGTTGTGGTGCTCGGCAGCGCACGCTGCGGTAAATCTGGTAAGTTTTGCTGGTCAATATTAATTAAAAAATATATGTGGTTATTGTTAACTTTATTACAAAACGGACCTGACACCATAAATAGTTTTACTTCTATATTGTTAGTCGCTACGGACAAGATGCCGAAATCAATTACTTTAATAGCTGTAGAAAAAGTTCTTTGATTTATTTCAAAGATTCTAATCTCATTAATTATTTAATGGCCATGTAATCGTCGTAATTTGGGCATGTAATTTAATTGAACTCTTTCTGTAAGACGTTTCTTAATAGATAGTGATAGTTTAGACGATATTCTTATAGCTGATATTAATTTTTTCAATAAAATTTTAACAAGGACGCAAATTTGAACGAAATGAGAATGAATTGTGAACTTGGTACAAATAATTGGTTCACGTTTAATTTACTGGAGACTTTTGGTAATTTTGTTATTTTTATACTCGAAATACGTGTCTGGTTGATGCGCATAGTTTATTATTATGAAGGTACCTTATTACAACTAATTGTTATGAAAAGTTAACGAGCTATTTACTATATTATAGACCTTTATTACCTTAGACCAATATATTTTAGTGTTTTATTTGCATTTACTTAACGATATTTTAAAATCATTACCATATCTAGTAATTATTAGGTCGATAAATAATTTACGCCACTGCACATTCTACATATTCTCTTTTTTATTTGGGTTCTTAAATGTATTTTAACATATTAAGTTATGATATTATTTATCCTTCGTTGTGGCGAAATTAATTTGATTTTGATAAAAGATTTGTCTAAAACTCGTAAGTCGTCGTTTCATTTTATAATGAAGTTTACAATATTATTCTCTTTCTCGACTAGACAAGTTGAACACTTGCAATGCCTTGAAGCTATGAATGAAGTACGGGATATGATAATTGGGTTACGCCGCAAGATCCTTTTCAAACCAAACGCTTCCTGTCGTTTACTGCACCTGTCTGTAATAAGAGAAATGTTCTTTGTAACGGCGCCTCGAGGTTTAAAGCGAGTAATGTTTCTTATCAGTTGTCTCGGATACCTGCTGTTTGATAAGTGGTACTGTGTCAATAGGCCGTCGGCTGATTCTAGAGAACTTATATCAGTAAGATAGCTGATGTTATGCGCACTGATTGTTTTAACGATACGCGATGTTTTTGTTTGTCAAATGCATTCCTCTGTGCAACTGCGTAATAAGTACCTTGAAGTGTTTTTGTTCTTTTATTAGCTTCGTGTTACTTTCGCGATTATATTACTAAAGATTTACCACGTTTTTGTAGCACAAAGTAGAGGGTGGTTTTTTATAGCACAAAGTAGAGGGTGGTTTTAGTAACACCACCTTAGTTAGTATTAAAATTCCTATGAGTCGCAGTGACTCAAGGGCTAAATGCTCATCGTAAATTTCCGTACGCGAGTAACAAGGGTACGGTCCGGCGGCACCAATGAAATTCTTGATTGCAATTTTAAAATTAATAAAAATTTCGAGAGGAAACCAGCATGTATAAGGAATAAAAATATTTTAAAAAGTAAAGTCCGCTGACACGCACTAGAGCTTTGCGATGTGCTATTTGCTTTCTACATATTTATCTACTAACTATTTACTACTCAAAGTCAGAAAAGGCTATGAAAATTTGCTACACGTGTTTATTTTTTTATAGTATAAGGGTGGCAAACGCATTCCACTTGATTGTAAGTGGTAGCTGTGGCCCATAGACATCTATCCTCGATAACGAATCCAAATGCAGATGCGTGGTCACCCGTGAGGAATAAGATGGAATGCCTCGTTTCCAGTAAAAAGGGTCTCCGGTTCTCTACAATCACCAAACGAAACACAGCAGCGTTAAGCTGCTATATAACTATATCTGTAATATAGCTGCAGCATCTACCGCGTCAATATGTTATGCTATGTTAGTAAAAATAATAAACTTAAGATTACACGGCTAAACTTTGATTTAGTTTTGAGCGTAAACAACGTTATATATTTTCGTGCTAAGCCTTCTAACTTATCCGTTAAAAATATACTAGCAAATAAAAATGAGAGGAATATTAAAGAAGTTAATTATTTATTGTATTTAATAAACAACAACTAAACCAACCAAATAGTGGTTAAACTTAGGTGTATTCAATTTATTCGTGGCTACCTAGTGCATATAGCTGGTAGTTAGTAAATTAAGGTGAATACGGCTATGAACCTTGAGCCACTTAAAAGCCGTAGTGAACATTTTCAAAATATATAAACTATTCGAATTTTCGAACTATTTAATTACTCGGTCGAAAAGCTTAAGTAACTAGCCGGCTAAGCTTAAGGGTGTTACCACATCAATCGATCGATTGTCGATCTATGGCAATGATCGGTAGTGAAATAGGGTAGTCGACGTCGATCGATAATTTCTACCACACCATCGATGGTAGAATGGATTGATCGACGTCGATCGCTGCTTGATTATTCTAAAACCCACCCCGCTCCACCGACCGCTTTTTAAAATATACTGATAATGAGCCCACAACCACATCGATTAATCTATCGGTCAGCTGAAGCTACCACACCAATCGATCGACATCGATCGACGTCGATCAATGGCATCTATCGACGATCGATCGATTGGTGTGGTAACATTCTTAGGTTTTTTGTGTACTAAAATTAGTGCCGTTAGAATGAGTTCATTTAAATATCGTCATCGATCATCGTCATCGTCATCACCATCACCATCACCATCATCATTAATAGAGAAATTAATTCAAATCTAAAAAAACATTATTGATTAAAATGTGGTAATGTAAGATAAAAATGATAAGGCAGAGAGGTGGAGTCGCTTCATCATCATTCAATATTCAAAAAAAATCTGCAAGAAATTTAAATAACCTATTGTGAGTATAAAAAAATAATCTGATTCATTATATTGTTTTTGTATTGTACATATATGTATATAGAACAGTGATTGGAGCTGACCCCACATAACAGCAATGATTGCAAACCGAAAATAGATTATCAGAAACAAGATACAGAACAGGCATCGAAATTCAAACAGGAGTAATTTGTAGGATTTATGCCCGTCAGCCGTGGCGGATGCGGGAGCTGAATGCATGCCTTGGCACTGCTCATTTTTAGCACTTTTTGTTTATACGAATAAAATAGGATCCTAAATTTAGTAAGTAAACCAAAAACTTTACTGTTTAAAAGTAATTTAAGTAAGCGGTGTAAATAAACTTTCTTAAAGTAGTTAAGAAAGGATAACAAGTCTGATAAAGAGACGAAAGGTAGATTTAAATTTCATACTTCGTAATATTTTGTGTAATACTCTGTGCCTTTGCTATTTTGTATTTTATATGTGGATATCTATAGGCTGCTTATTTTGTTTTTTGGGGTTTTTTATAAATGACAAAATGTAGACAAATTTATGTAATGCGCATTACATTCATCGAACTATATTATAGCGTATAGAACGTACACCCCGAGCCAAAAGTTTGCTTCATTTTGGTAAGAGTTAGAACTAAAGTTCGCTGCAGCGTTAAAGTAATAGTTACGTCGTCTAACCAAACTATTAAAACATTATTAAAACATAAAACAATATTAAAACATGCAGCGCTAGTTTGCATTAGGGATTAGTTTTCTCGCGACCAAAACGTTATAAGCGCCAGGAATTTCATGGCACTTACGCGTATCGTTCAACGTAGTGTACGCAGTGAAATGTGTGAAGCCGCTCCCTTAGATTTTACGTTTTGCCCAATTCTCGTGAGCATTGTAACAACGCGAAAAACTTTAAATCAAAGAGTTTTAAACGTTTTAATGTCTACTTACCGATGAAATGTTTAATCATCACTTTTTTGATGTCCTGGAGTGTTTACTGCATTCTTTAAGAACACAACCAGGCATTTTGAAGTTGTTATTTATGCGAAGCGAACACTCTGCTGAACGTCTCGTCTCTGCGGGCGTTCGACACTCGCTAAACAGTTGCGGTACACTGTACCGCAAAGCGTGGCGCAAAATCTATGCAAGGCGTTGTCTTCTCAATACGTAGTAGTAATACCTCAATGCCAAAAGTTCGGTTAAACTTTTACTGAACCGATTATTCGGCCGAACATTATTCGGCAGGATCACCTTAGTACCTAACCAATTTATGTTAAATCTTGTTACCGTAAAGCGCGCAGGATTAGCACTGGACCCCGCCCCTCGTTCTCCCGCCACATCTGACATGTTATTGCATCATCTAGTTCTGAGCAAATTGCCGGCACATGCTTGTGTTTTGACTATTTTCGTGGGAAAAAAAAGTATTTTATTTTTATTCTTATTGAAAATTAATAATTACATGAAAAAAATGAGTGGCAAGAGATCCACTATTTGCACTTATTTTAGAGAAACAGACGATCAAAGTAAAGTGAAGTGTATTAAGGTAATGTAATGTTTCTTTGTTTGATTCCTAAAACATTTTATCAAGCTTTCTATTTGCTATAATTGGAAATAAGTCTAGTGCCTTAAAACATAACGTTATACAAGTGTATTTAACCCATAAATAAAATATACTTTCAACAGCAACAACAAAATTATGAAAAACATTGCATATTCAACTCGACTCAACAATGCACACACAGTACACAGTGGACACTTTGAGTACCACTATAATGAATGTTCGGTGATTTAGCAGAATATTCAAACGAATACGAATATTCGGTAAAGCTGCCGACATGCCGAACACCGAATATGAAACGAATAATCGGCACATCTCTAGTAAATAGTAGAGGTCAAATATATTTGAGTACACTGTTTTTATGTTTACGTACGTAAGAGAACAGGGTATAAGTAATTCTCATCTAATAATTGAAAAACACTGGGTATTGGCACTACTTACTATTTTCAACCGCCTTCAAAAAAGGGGGAAGTTCCCAATTCAATTTCATTTTTTTAATGTGTGTTATATATATCGGAACAAAAGTTTAGCGGTGACCTTTATTGCGCGTAAGTCGAAAGTAAGGTATCATGAAATAGTACGCTTTCAACCGACCTCAAAATAAGGAGAAGGTTGTCAATTTGACTGTATTTTTTTAAAATGTCTGTTATAATTATGTATCGGCACAAAAGTCTAGCGGTGATCGTTATTGCGCATAAAAGATGACTCACGCTAGACCGTGTCGCGTCCGAGCCGATTGTCGGCCGTAGCACGGTTGTGGCCTGTTTTGGTAATTTCAGGCACGGGACCGGTTCGGTGACCGTGCTACGGCCGACACTCGGCTCGGACCCGACACGGTCTAGCGTGACTCATCCTTAAGTCGAAAGGAAGGTATCATGGAGTAGTAAGCTGGTCGTGGGCGTGCGTATCGCTGATTGGCTACTGCTACTTGCGTGCGGCTATGGCTATTGGCGTACTGATACGACATGCGCACCTATCCCCTCCACGTTTCGTTCAGCACTAGAGTTACGTGCCGCGACTTGTACCTCAGAACTTTTATCTAGGTAAACCGATTTTGATGATTATTTTTTATTTGAAAGCTGGTACTTCTTATGTGGTCGCATATAAATATGATCAAGATCTGACCAGTAGTTTTTTGAGTTATCCTTAATAATGCATATTTAATGGTCTTCAACTACATTGATGATGTTTCATTTTATTTATATTCAAGTTGGCTGTACAAAATTTTAATTTTATCACTTTTTACATTATGTTTATTTTCTGATTTGTGTTCAATGTCATATTTCTAAAACCAGAAAACCTTTTTTTGTGTAAATACATAAAATAAAATGTAAAAGAGCAACAATCTGAAATAATGGAAACTGTTAAAGCATGTAGTGTTAGTGTCATGTTCACTACCACATATCGTCTTGTGGGTGTCGTAAGAGTCGATAGGGGGTAACTCAAACAGGAGATGGGCAGCGTTTTTCTTATAACAACTCAAAAAAATAAAATAAACAAGTGGTAAAATTAAAAATTTTGTCCTACCGTATTCAATATAAATAAAATGAGAATATCATCAGTGTCAATTAAATACGCATTATTTAAGGGTAACTCAAAAACTACTAGTCAGATCTTCATCGAACTTATATGGGACCACACGAGAAGCACCAGCTTTCAGATAAAAAATGAATCATCAAAATCGGTTCACTCAGAAGAAGTTCTGAGGTAACACACATAAAAAAACTGGTTGACGCTGCAGGCCATCCCTGAAACTTTCCGCTAATTTCAAATACAAAGCGCTCCAAATTTCACCAAATTATGTTGCGAAATCTCGAAGTTATGTTAAAAAACGTTTTTTTCGACTTCTTTCTCCTTCGATATCTCCACAAACGAATAAACCGATTTTTATTTTCCGAACGGCATTCGACGTCGTTTGTTGAGGTTAAGAGCTCATTAGTTTATTATCATATTATTAGTATACCAAAAAAAGAGTTTTTCAAAATTTTGTTTTTGAGATTTCTCATTCGTCTGAATGAGTATATTATTGTTGCGCGCCGTTGTCGAATACGTGGCTCTAGCGGCATCTATTATCAAATAGAAGAACTAAGCTTTCTAAAAAACTCCACACTCGCCTAGTCGGTCGGGACCGGTATTTGCTGGAACATTCTAGGTGTTTCATTGGAAAAAGTCTATATAAAACTGTTAGATGCGACCGGGGCTGTATTGAATTGGCGATACGAGCGAAGCTTTCGGAGCGAAATAAAGTGAAGTAAAGTGTTAAGTGTGATTAATTATTAGTGTGATTTAAGTTTTAATTGGTGTTCAGTAAATAAAGTGTAAATTTTTGTAATTCAATCGGCAGTTTTTATTATCACCTAACCCTAGGCACGTAACATTATCCACCAAATCTATTCCACATTGAGATCTTTAGAACGCCGCAAACCGCATCTCAATCGATCAAGACGTTCAAAAGTTATGAAAGGTATACATACACACACACGCACATACATACACACATCCGTACGGACGTCCACGTGTAATTAGTCAGAGCTAGCTTCCTGGAATCTCAAAAGGTCGAGATCTGCTGAAAACTCTATTTTCGAAAATCGGGGTGAAATCAATAACTTCCATATTTTTGAAAATTTTCGATTTTCTTAGCGTGAAGTTAAAAAAGTAAAAGTAAAACCTAGTGGAATAGGTCAAATATGTTTGTTTGCATTTATTTCCGCTGTTGTTTACAAATTTTTGTTACTGCAAATAGTTTAAAAAAATTCAGTTTTTGAACTTATGAATGTATAATATGATAACAATGACCTATATCGCTCCTCCCAGTTGGCGATCTAGGCGACTATGTTACAGTTGTAAGAACGAGCCTCCTGCGAGGTTGTTGAACGTGGCGTCGCATCGCGTCGCCCGTTTTATTATAGAAAGCCGCGTGACGCGCATCGATAGCCGCGCTCCATCGCGCCGCTTATTGCCACCGGTGTTGCCAAGCGGTAGATAGATAATGTTCATAGTATGCATTGTTACCGAAATATCATTTTTTCTTAAAACAACGCTATCAGTCTATAGTACGAGAGAATTCTGCTGCACCATTTAGGTATAGCGTTAATTCAGATTGCTTAAGCAAAAGTGTTCAAAACCTATTAGAATTTTATTTACACCTGCCATCATGAATATGATAAAATTTTAAATTATCGAAATAACTAACTGAATTTGCCAGATCGTTTAAATTTAGAAGGGATTTTTAAAATAATAGAGTGGGCATTCCGTTATTATAAAGCACAGCTGTTGGTTTGGACATTTAGGACTACCAACTTAGCTGGCACGCATAACTAATTCTCAGACGGTTTATGTAAGTAATTAAATTGTTAATGAGCCCCGGCGCCTCCACGTCACACGTGGAGTTGAAGACACGCCTGTTTACATTCCATTGTGAACTTTTCATAGCTTGTGCAAAGTTTTATTTAATGATGTTTTACAACACCAATAAAATCTGACGGCTTGGCTTCAATAGCAGCGTACGCAACCGTGACGGCGCAGACATTGAAATTCCCCACGGCAACTTTGTTCAACTAGAAATCGAATGTCATGGCATCATACCCATAAGTTGTAAAATTTGACGGGTAAGAGCTACGCGCTCAATTTGTTCTTTATGTCGAAAATATGATATACAATTAAAACTACATATACTTGTTAAATCAGCTTCGTGCCTATTTATTATAGACAGAAAAATATATTACCAAAAGAAGTTAGAAGAAAACTAAAAAATTGAGTATGTGGTATTACTTCCTTTCTGCCTCTGGGTCCGTCTGTTTAGGTACTATTTCTGTCGCCAAATAGCAGTGCTTGCCACGCTGTGTTCCTTGTTAGACAGCCAGTGTAATTACAGGCATTCTGACATGTTGAAGGCAGGCATTCCATCGTAGTCCTCAGAGGTGACACCGCATCTGTAGCCTTCTATATATGAAGTTAACTAACTGCAGGTTTCTGCGGGCTGCGGTATAGCCAGTAATATTATTAATTAGATAAATCGTGCTCGCAAGCTAAATAAAACTATCGCTGCGCCAGTGTCCGTATTACTTTGCATCTTTTCCATTTCCTACGTTACGGCGGACGTTCCGTTGTTATTAAAGGATGTTAATAAAGAAGAGTAACAAAATACATTGCGAAATGTTAATTAAGTTACTTAGGTGAAATACCTATTCTGCCTACGATCGACTGACCATATTTTCGCATCTATGTGAGTTCCGCGATGCCTAATGCATGCAAGTTGCGAGGCCATTCGTCGAGAATCGCGATGCTTGGCTCGGAAGGAAAAGGTAGATAATGTAAACAACAAATAAACTTGAAATACGATATCTAACATTCTTGCACGGTCAGTCTTGGTTTTGGTCTTGCTAAAATTAGGCGGTCTTGGTCTTGGTCTTGCAAGAATAAGAACAAGACCAAGACTGCAAAAACAAGAACGATTTTGAGCAACACTAGCATTGGGGCAGCGCGGCGGACACTTCCTTGTTATATAAAACCCTCCCAGAAATGAGAAAAGGCCTGTGCCCAGCGACTGACTTTTGAACACTTCGGTTCATTACCAATTGTCCCATTTATCTATTTATATTTCAAGAATGGCAAGTAGAAATTCAAATTTTAAAGATCAACTAGTAAGCCAGTTGCGCTTATAATTCTCAAATCACTTGTTTACCAAATAGGTCTCGAGCTATATTGAAAGATTAATACTTAGATTTTTTATAATATCTGCAAAAAATTTTGCAAGTCAGAATTCTCAGTCACATTGAGACTTAGGGAACAAAATTATAAGTTTTCTTTGCGTGACAACTAAATCGAAAACAAGACGGATTTTCTGTTTACTCTCACTCACAAATAAATATTGCAGTTAAAAAGCATATTACAATTACACATTTGCTTGTATGTAATGTAAGTCAAATGAGTTTCTTATAAAGCGTCGCTTTGTAATCATGCATCCCAAACTACTTGTCGTCGCATAATGTTTAAGCTGTACGCGATAGAAACAATGCGGCTGCGGGGTTGGGTCGGGGTGAACAGCTGCGTGGCGCCACCGCGCAGATGCTCGGACTACCTCCGCCGCCCCGTGCATGATCCCCTTACATGCGCCCTTACATGATGACCTTGCTGTAAGCTGCACTACAGATACGGACTTTCAGAACCGTCTTTACTGAACTTAAAATGTCTCGATCTGGCAGTACATTTTGATTGTATAAGTTACTAAACAGTTTAAATGAAAATGGAGTAAGTGGCACAATGTGGTCGTAGAACTCGAAAACCGTAAATCATTTGTACCAGCGAGCTTGAAAAATGAACATTCAACAAACAATTGTAAATTTTATACGAGCTAGAATTATCATTAGCTTGTAAAGGCTACTTCTAGCGTCGGGCTCAATAAAGATTTGAAGTGTATCTATCATAAATCTGTTTATTTTATGTAATCTAAAAACTAAATTTATCGGCTGTCAGTAACGATTTTTTGTTTTACGAAACCGTTTTTATTTTCTACACCTGTTAAGTTTGTGTTCTAGAACTCTTAATTTAGTTGAATTAAGCTAGTCAGTTTTATAGATAATCGTCAACTAAATCTATTAGCACATTTTAAAGGTGTATCAGATAATAAAAGTAATATCAAGTAATGGATATAAGCCTGCTTGCTTGTAAATGATGGTTGTATGGGGTAAGGCTCCAGTCTGCCTCGAGGGCGGGCCGTGACGTCGGTGGGGCGACGTACGTGACGTCACATGCACGTGGGCGTGTGCGAGTAGGACACGGCTAGACGCTTAGAACGAGATGACGACACGCCTCGAGCCGCAAGAGGGCGAGCGCGAATTGACAGATTTCCACGCGTTCGATACGATCTTGAATAGCATTATCGAGGGCGGCAGAGTTACCTTCCGCTCCATGTTGGTATTTCGGCTTACATTTTACCTTTACAACATCCGGAATACATGTTTATATAATAAACTTATAGCATGCTATACATATTGTTATTATTATAAAATATGTAAGGGGGGGGGGGGTAAAATCATAAAAATTTAAAATTTTGTAACCACTAAATACCTAATACAAACTTTACGGAATTTTAATCGTGTTTAATTTCACTTATTTTGAATATGTTTATACGTGGTAGATAGGATTGCCATATGGTCGGGATTCATCTGGATTCTCCCAACATTTTAAATGATCTCCACACTCCCCACAAAACTCAAAATCTCCAGACAAACAACTTCTCTTCATATCACAGCTGCTTTAGATTTAATAAAATCTGAGTTAGTTATTAGACTGAACTTTGAAGTAATTTGTTTGAGTTTTAAATCTTTTCTGAATACTAATAAAGGATCCAAATTGGTGGACTCAGTAAAGTCCAATGCCAAATACATGTGGCAACCAAAAAATTAAGTGTACTTTAAACTAGTTGTGTCAACAATGTTGTCTTTTTGTATTATTTTACGTCATTATTCGATCCAATGTTAAGTTTTAATCATATATCAAAAACAATGTAATAGACCTGGTTTATGTATGCTTATAATACTATGTTTATGCATTCAATATAGGTTTCGACACAAATTACACGCGGTGTCCGTGGACGGAGACCGCTACGCTAGCTCCTGCCTTCGACAGCCACTTCTTGAAAATGTACAATGTAACATTTTACTGGAGTTGATTGTGTCGAAAACCTGGCCTTAATTTTCTGTAAAGATTTAGGGCAAACAAACACGAATCATTTTTTCTCCATACAGGGCATTCTATCTTAACTCTGAAGGTTGACAACTAGTGATGCAATGAATATTACTTTTACGAATACGAATATCTCGCCGTGGTAATAAATAACTAATTCATTTGATGATTTTCTACTGTTTTCAAATTAGAGTTCACAATAGGCAAAATTTTATTTCGAAAACATAAAATTTATAGATTTTCTGGTTGTAGGCTATTTTTTTTCAGTGTGGATGTTCCCAGCCGTTAAAAAAAGCCTTTCCGAGGCGACCGTACACGGTTTCAGTGAAAAATATTTTTGAATGAGTTTTGTCAGCCTTGGAAAATGGACAGCCTCGCCAAAAGGCCAACGTATCAGCAGTCGGCGATAAATTTGGGAGCTTTAGATAATCATCTCGTTTTTAGTTTGCGAATCCCCTGTAAAAATATTTTGAAGTTAAATTTTACTTTTACTCTATGTAGATGACAATGTGTACCTATATTTATCTGATATCGATATGATTTATTGAAGTGTTTCTATATGTCACTATGATCTCGTTTACGAGAAGACATTTCAACTTCAACTTCTTTCACTCACTTCGCAGCGATCTCACAAAACAATTAAATTACGCAATATTCTCTTGCTTGACCTGTGCTTTCGTTCGACTGTCAAATGAAATTAATGAATCAGTCCGGGGTTCCTAGTTATAGGAAAACTCCCAGAGCCGGGGAGTCCCACGTCGTTACGGCTAAGGGCCTTACGCGCCGACAACGACGCGCGTTTCCAAGTCTGCCAGTAATTAGAGTTGCGTACAAAAATATTAGTTTTTAAATATTCGTGATTAGTGTTCACCGAATACACAAATATTCGGTAAATGTATATTATTCTGTAAATGTACGAATACTCGTATTCGGCCCAAAAATCGTAATAACAAAACAATAGAAGTCGCATAGACGCGTGACCTTGTCGCCGCTTATATGGGTTGATGAACATAATTCACCATTTTGTGATTTAGTTGTGCGGGGAACGTCGTACGTGAATTTTTGTTATTATAAATTTATAAT
>DWHP01001384.1:0-16236 GCA_018247895.1 Parnassius honrathi
CGTTTTTCTGTCACGAAATTCTCAGGTCTTTGTAGCAGCCCGAAGTCAGGAATTTGGCCGTAGCTCACCTCAGAAAGCACGTAAAGCCGTTGGTCCTACGCCTGATCTGTCCTGTCTGGCCGTATCAAACTGCCATTCCATCGTACTATAGGGTTAGGGCAATAGACACTACGCCTGTGCCTTCACACACACTAGTGCACTATAATCCCGTTCTGCGCAGGGCTATTCTCCATCGAGACTGGCCGCCGTGACCGAAGTTCGGCCGACACTCATGCGGATATGCACATAATGGTTTTATTCACCAACGTGTTTTAGATAACAGTTTACAAATAACAGTTATATTGAATCTGTCAAAAGATATTAAACAAAGTTACTATGCTCGCTTTGAAGGCGTACTTTAGTCCGGCCTCAATTTATTTACTAATTTCAACATAATGATCACCATTACAGCACATAGGAAGTTTACTGCTGAACATCAGCTTTTTTATATGATGAGGGGGGGGGGCAAACGAGCATACGGCCAACCTGACGGAGACTACCGCCGCCCATGAACAATTACAACACCATGGGAATTGCAGATGCGATGCCACCCTCAAACAATGCCACACAAAATACGGGCTTGAGTCATACGAATACACGTCTTACCTATGTTCATACTTTATGATAATTATAATTAGTTTTATCACTTATATGCTTGATATTTACCTCCAAATATGAATATAAAAATCTTTATCATATCCATACCGGATAATTTATAATTAGTTTTATTTCCACATTTCTGTTTTTGTTAGGGGCAACGATTATATTTTCTTTTTATAACTGTTTGCGATATTTCTTCCATTTGAATGTTAATAATTTATATTTTATTACCACATCTGAATTTTATGTTTACCACTCTTGGTTTTATATGCGGCATTTTACATTAGAAAAAAAAACAATATACACTGTTTTTATGTTTTGATTCGTTGGTCTATTAAGCGCGACTGCTGTACATGTGGTCTCATGTTCGAATCCTGACTCGGAGCATTATTGGTTTTTTTGTCAAAAAACTGTCAGCAGCAGCTCAGTCAGAAAGTTGCAGGCGTTTTACCTTAAAAAGCACTTAGAGCCGTTGGTCCTGCTTCTGTTCTCTCTGGTCATATTAAATTGCCATCACATTTGACTACGAGAGCGAGGGAACAGGAAAGGCACTTGTGCGTGCAATCAGTAGTGCACTTTAATTCTGTCCTGCACATATGGCTATTCTGAGGCTGGCTGCCGTGACAGAAAGTCGGTGTCGGTGTCACTATTGAAAATCACAACGTAGCCGTGTTGAAAAACAACAGTTTGTGATTCTAAATGTTGGCATCACAAATTGTTCTTTTCCACCAATTAGCATAGTTCAAACGTGAGGTCGTTAAGAAGACAAATTTCAAAGGCAGATTGAAAGAGGCAATGCCCGATCATAAATATTTAAGGTTTGGCAATTACGGGATACGGTCAATCAGTCTGTAGGGTGTCATAAAGTTCTTAGCATTTTCCATGTCCTAGTTAAATGGTGGAAAGCGAAAATGCAGCATTATTAAATAATAGTTATACTAAATTTGGCTTACATTGTCTGGTTAATGTGTTTGCAACAATAATATTATTATTGACTAGCGACTCGCCCCGGTTTTGCTTGGATATTATCTATCGAATAATCAAAAACCAATTATTTTTAAAAACTAAAACGGTTAGAACAGAAAAAAAAATACATAAAAAAGCAACAGTTTTATTAACAATATAATCGATTGACAACCATAAAAACACACGGTAATTATAATACGTAGAAAAATATATAAAAGTAGGTCGTACAAAACTGCAAAAGCCCACTAATAAGCTTAAAACTAATATTGCAACAATGCTATCACTTGCATGAATAAAAAATACTTTTAATAAATACTATTTAGCTCAATTTTTAAAATATTTTTTCTCTAAAAGTTAAACTTAAGTAATCTGTGAATTACACTAAGAATGTGATTAAATAGTTTAATAGATAAAAAATAACATAAATTTACATTTTTACATACGCAACGATTAAATCTACGCAGAAAGTGGAAAGGTCTTTATTTAAGTAGTCTCGAAGTTTTATATTTTAAGAAACCTACAGTTAAATTTCTATACGTTAGATGTCTCTAAAGTATGAAAATTTATATCCGTTTATATTAAATTAATCGATTACTCTTATCGACTCAAATTAACTCAAAATTCGATTCATCTTGTCTATGCTTCTCTTTCTACCATTATGATTTTATTGTCAACAAATGTAGAGCAGGAAAGTGGACCTTGGCAGAATTCGAGATAACGCATAGTAGAAGAAGAATGTAGTGTTGCCATAAACATCACTTTTTCCGTCTGAAGACAGATTATAAAATCTTAGTAAATTGTAATATAATACCCTATTGTTTACTTACGAAAATATAATCGTTTTAACACCCATTTATATATTTTCTACGTGTGAAACGCATTTTAAATTATGGCGTAGCTCTATGATAAAAACTACTAAAGTCTCATATTTTTAAGTCTAGCAACATTGCATCTTACATAATAAGAACTATTCAAGTAGATTGAGTTTGCTGTTTGTCTTGCGAAGTTGGGCTCGCCATGGTATAATTTTAGCGCTTTCTTGCTCTCCTTCGTCGACGTGTTTACCGTTCGTTGTCGCATGACCTGAAGATATAAAATGAAGATCATGGCAGTAGGTACAAGATGAAAATTTTCGTTATCTCTTAGTGTAAATGGACCACTGCAGCCCATGTATACATTCAAAAAAAAAGGAGTTTTGACGCGTCACCTCTAAGATTAATATGGAATATGTCATCAATTTTGTGGGCTGATACTTTTAGCATTGGTCATGTCTTGGTTTCTGATTCAATCCTAATATTTGTTTTGACAGTCCACCTGATGGTAAATGGCTACTGCAGTTCACGGATACCTGCAGTCAATTTCATAGAAAGAAGGCTGCAGATGCATTATCGCCAGAGTAGTGCAGAGTCGTTCTTACGTGGTAGAGCGTTGCTGCAGCTAATAGTACAGTAGTAGCACGAGTGGGTCGTTGAGTTAGCTCAGCTCAACGATACTGTGTTTCGTATTATGAGTGTCGAAAACCGGAGACCCATTTTACTGGAAACGAGGCATTCCATCTTAGTCCTCACGGGTTACAAGGCATCAACATTTTAATTCAATCAATCGAGGATAGATGTAGATGTCTATAAACCACAGCAACCACTTACCATCAGATGGAGTGTGCTCGTTTGTTACCCCTATCCCATAAAAATCTTCTGAGGAATAAGATGGAATAGATGGAATGCCTCACATCCTGTAATTATACTGAGTGTCATTACCTTTCAGACCAAAACTGCAGTGCAAGCACTACTATTTGGCAGCAGTAATAGATAAAAGGATGGTGTATTAGTAAAACCATTCTAATATTTGATTGCAAGTTCAACCTGGAGAGCTTGCGTATGTGATATGTATATACCGTAGCACAGCGAAATGGTGTCGAAGGGAAGAACGTACCGAGTTTCTAGTTAGAAAGAGGATCCTAACACCTAGAAAATTTTGTGTAAAATTGTGAGGGAGAGATAGAGCAAGAAAAAATCAAGTGTATAAACCATTGCAATGCAATGTCATCGCATAGCAATATGTCAATAGGATCTATCGAATTTCCGTGTAGAAAAGTCATAATAACACCTAGAAAATCTTGTATAAAATCGTGGTCACCTAGAAATACATCAAATGTACAAACCATTGCAATGTTCCGTGTTGAGCTTGAACTCGGAGGGTGCGCGCGTTGGCTGCGTGTGCGAGTCGTAGCACAGCGAGATGTTGTCGATGGAGACGGCGCGCTGCGTGCCGCTGGGGTACGCGCGCCACTCCCCGTTCATTGCGCCGTTCCCATGACCCTCCTCGATTTTGGGCGTGTACAGTGATTGTCTGTAAATGAATTTCATTATTTGGATGCCGGATATACTGGATACGGTAGGTACAAAAAGAAAATAATATAAGAGTTTTAACGCGGTAGAGCCACAGGCAGCTGTATTATGGTTATAGCCATGCTCTCACAGAATACCAGCGTAAAATGGAAGTTTAATGCTGCTGAGTTTCGTATGCTAAATGTAGAAAACCGGTGACACTGCATCTGCATTTTGATTCTTAAATGAGGGTAAATGTAGATGTATATGGGTCACAGCACCCACTTACCACCAGGTGGACCGTGTACTCGTTTGTTACACTTAAACTTTGATTTTGATAATTATTTTATTTATTTTATCCTGGTGATCCTGATTAGGATACTAAGATTATTATTACATCGCTTCTTGATACGGATTCGAACGTTCAAGTCAATCGATCGTCTACAAGTTGGTGAAAATTATATTAAAAGTTTTCATTACATAAATACACGTGACACCAATTAAAACGTGTTAATTGTAGGACACATTACTCAAATTATTAGTAAAAATAGGAGTCATCATCACGATTACAGTCAATATTTGTGAAGGTCACAAATCCACTGCTGAACACAGGTCTTCCCCAAGCAATATCACAAAGCACGGTCCTGAGCCACCTACATCCATCGAATTCCTGTTTACCTAACTTACACTGTTCAAATTAAATCTCATACTGTTTAAAAAAATTACAGTGTTGAAAGTAAATTACCACTAAATTTTTTAGGTGGTAGTGTACTCGCGTAACCATTATTTGCAATTTTAAGCGTTGATGTTCCACATTCTCGTCTGTGAAGAAAATATCGTGTCAAACTTATCAACATAACAAACTTATGTGCCTGCTAAATTAAACAAATAATTGAGAATGTATGAAGACCCAAAGGCCGATAGACGTCATAAATAATAAGATCTCTTGTACCTATTAGCGGTACGTATGTAGGTTGCAACACAGACTTTCAACTAAAAAACTACGATTCAAATTCAAATATTGTTGTAATTTGCCTGTGTCAAAGAACCGAACGATAAGAGGCAAACATTTGATTCGCTTGTACGGATAAATAAATAAATGACTACCTCAATCGATTTTCAGCTTCCTCCCTCCTTTGCAATAGCTGCCGCTTCCACGCGGGGACCGCCGCTGCCCGACGTCTCTCCGCCTCTCCCGCTAATTCCCGCTCCAAATCCCGGCGTGCCTTTTCAGCCGCTCGCCGCGCCAACATTTGTCTCTTCCACGTCGGGATCACGTTCCCGGCCGCATCTCGCTCCGGGATCTGCAGACAACCCTACCGTCGACCAGCCGCCACAGTTTGATAGAGCGTCTTTTTTCCGGTAGTACCAGAAAAAGGACAAAAATATGTCTAATTTTTCTACTTTTATTAATGTTTATTTTTGATTGAAAATAAAACTGCATAGGTTTATAAATCATTCGAATATTTATGGTTTTACTCAGTGGCGTACCTAATGAAAAATGGAGCTTATAACAAGCGTCGAAATGCAATTTCAAAACTTCGTAATAATTACACACACACACACACACACACACACACATATATATATATATCATACTTGGACTCTGCAGATAACTTATTAGTTTGTAATGTGTATGTGCTACGTTAGATACGCCGCTGGTTTAACTCTCTTAAAAAATGGTATCTACTTATATGCAAACGAGTAAAACACGACGATGCCTCCCTACTGTAAGTCCTGTCTTCATAAGCATTGGCCAATCAATGCCCAGTAGTAGAATTTTAAGTGCTGATGAAAAAGGGAAAAGGTATAAGTATGGTACAAAAGCACTTTTTTGAATACGTTGTTAATATAATATAAAAAGACGCGATTGCATTGTCGGAGATACGGTTCAGTCACAAAAAGCGATCAGACACGAACCTATATTCCCGTGTTGCACCGATTTCTGCCGGAATTCACAAATATGTTCACAATGAATTTTCTTATTTAAGAATCCCGCCGAAGAAGAACAAAACACTGTATTATAAATACTTTGAAGTAACCCAACTAGCTATAGCGTTATTTTAATTTTATTTTATTATTAAACATAGAAGATGATAAATTTCTTATTAGGTAAGGTTTTTTAATTGATCACTTATTAGTTCAGGTTCACAGCGGATCACAACTATTTATAACGTAGCTTTAAATTAACTTTAAATAAAAAATGCGTTGTCAAGTCGGAGAATAAAATTTCTCGGAACCTGTAATTATATTTACTTTTTATCCTGGACTCGGACGGACTCTTACGCAGAACTAAAAGAAATCCTAACACCTATTAATTTCGTTCTACTTTCAGAAGCGGCTCTGAAGATTTTAAAAACTACAATTATACGTGTCGATGACGTTTATTAATATTTAAGTAAAACTAATTCATTACATTACTGACTTCCTTAACTGGGTATACATTACTACGACGAGTACTATTATGAATATAATTCTTTATGCAAAGATTTTTATATGGAGATCAAAACATGTCAAAATATGAAACAAATATGTCAAAATATGACAACTTACGTTTGACTAGCAATAACAAGAAAAACAGTGGATTATTTGAATAAAAAATGATTTTGAGGAATGACAATAAAGCTAAGGATAATTAATTATTATATTATTAATTATCCTAAGCACTATTATTGACAGTATTTTGGCCACTTGCAAATAATAGAGGCTACATCCAGACTTTTTAAGTACGTTTTACATAATGTTAGCTAATGTTGATACTATTTATGTAAATACATTAGAGTAATAGACTCGTACGATTAGTACTTTTGAAGTAGGGAAACGAAAATGTAGATGAATATAAAATTAGAGAAAATCTGCATTTTGACGGTTCCGCGGCGCAGTGACTTGCAATAAGTTATAGAGCTATGGATCGCGGGTATGAATCCCGCATGGAGCAAGTATTTGTATTGTCTACAATTAATTCTTCCGGGTTTGAATGTTTGTCCTTGTGAAAGTTAAGTTTGTGAACTGCTCCCTTGATACAGGAGAAAATCCTAGTCTGGAGGTAATTTTTAAAAAACTAGACGAAAAAATAGAAAGGTCTAAGAAAAAACGAACTGTGGGGATGTTTAGTGTTAAATATCAATTCAAAATCAATTCGCTTGCGTTTAAGTTGTAGCCAAAACTCTGTTAATGCATGATAGAGCCATCCTGCAGTTATATTATGGTTGAAGCACGAATGGGTCGGCTCAATTGGGGAAGGACCACGCTCTTACAGATTAGCAGCTTAATGTTTCGTATGGTGAGTGTAGAGAACTGGAGACACTTTTTACTAAAAACGAGGCACTCCATCTTAATTCTGAGGAGTGACAAAGTATCTGCATTTGATTCTTAACTGAGGATAAATGTAAATGTCTGTGGGCCACACCCTACACTTACAATGAGGTGGTATTTGTGCTCGTATGTCACTCGTATTAAAAAAAAATTGGTTGACCCTGCAGGCCATCCCTGGAACTTCCCGCTAATTTTAAATGCAAAGCGATCTAAATTTCACCAAATTATGTTGCGAAATCTCAAAGTTATGTTAAAAAAACGTTTTTTTTTTCGAATTCTTTCTCCTTCGATATCTTACGAACGAATAAACCGATTATTATTTTCCAAACGGCATTCGACGTCATTTTTTAAGATTAAGTCGTTTAAATATTATTCAAAAAAAACCGTTTTATCAAATTTTTTATTGCTTAAATCTACTCGTCCGAATCAGTTGATATTATCATCAAATCTATTCCTAATTGAGATCTTTAGAAAACCGCATCTCATTCGATCCAAACGTTCAAAAGTTATGAATGGTTTACATAATTACAGACACACACATAATTACAGACACACACATACATACATACACCCGTACGGACGTCCAAGTGAAATTAGAATAGCTTCCTGGGATCTCAAAACGTCGAGATCTGATGAAAACTCGATATTCGAAAATCGGGGTGAAGCCAATAACTGCCCTATTTTGAAAATTTTCAATTTTCTTAGCAGGAAATTAAAAAAGTATCCAAAATGTTCCGTTTAATATAACATTTTAGAGGTTTTTTTTACTTCAACCCCTATTTTTCACGCTTAGGGATGGAATTTTTTCCTCAAACTTATTTTGTATATCTATGGGCCGCCCTTGAAATACAACGTATTTAATAAAAAGGAAAAATTAAAATCAGTTCACAATTGACAAAGATCGCTAGAATCGAAATGAGAATCTCCTTCTTTTAGGATACCGGTTAAAAACAAACATATTATTTAGACTATATTACGTTTATATGTTCCATAGGTATCTATTGGCTTGGAACTGAATTGGCACATAGAAAAAATAGATTGATTTATATAATACTCGTATCATATCATACTGACAGTATAATAAACCAGGAAGAAGTTTAAAAGTTTCTTGTTTATTACGAAAGCCAAATAGTGTAACGTTCCTAATTGGCATCGAAATAATTTCCAGTCAATTACCAAGTATTTTTTCTAAGTTAATGTGCTAAAATCAATTATTTTTGAAATATTTATGTAAGAACATTAACTTGAGAAATTATTTATTGCAACGCGAGTTTAATTCTGTTGTCTGTTGTTGATTCGGAACGACTGATGTTTTTTTGGGATTCGCTGGACAATGTTATTTATTGTAGACGTTTACCGTTGTTCGGCTACAAATGTAGGAACATACCATCTTAGAGATGGTTATGTAACACGCGAGCGATCTCGATAACCGTGACAGTGGCTAACGGAATCCTGTGAGGTTGGTTACTTTTGATATAATCGTAGTTAATCTGTGTAAAAGCGCCACAGTTATCTTCTTATTATGTTTAACATTTTAATCATCTGTACTTTTTCAAAAAAAGTGCAGTATTTAATTAATAAAGCAAAATAATTTATATTTAAAAAATATTTGTAGGCCAATAACGGCTGATTATTGAAAAATAAAAAAAGTAAAACGAATGTTTTTGTTTGGTAACATCAAATTATTACTTGTTTAGTCGCGAGATAACTGATATATTTCAAATGATTTATGCTTTTTTTTAAATAGTAAAACATATCATTGTTGGTTTTGACATTTTTTAAATTTGTGTTTTGCATATATGTATATGTATATTCGAACACTGCGTTTACAACTCAGTCACAGGTATTGCAGTCTCCATAATGCCAAACGATTATTTATTGCCAAGCTTTAAAATGATTGATTTTCTGATGGTGAAATCGGTGGCGTGGCATGGGTCGCTCCAGGGCCGCCAGATCTAAAAATACCTCGAATCTATGTAGTATAATAAAATAAGCGATATATATAAGGCTACACTGTCCTTTATATTCAAAGGTAAAAATAGTTTCCAGAAACTGCGATTATTTGGTGGCATCTTTTAAGATGGGCGCTGACTTTTCTTCCCCAAAATGGAGCCGCGAAATACAAAATGTCAGTCATCCCGTTCTGATAAATTATTAAATGCAGCAGACATCAAAGAACTTAAATCAAATACGTTTATTTTGTAAAAATGGGTTAATTTACAGATCTCGATATGTACATAATATATAAGGTAGGTTCTCTATGTCCCGCCATTAGGCATTCAAAATATAAAATAATAGGTTCAACATTAGAATGTTGAATGTTATTATAGATAATAACATTTTTTTTTCTATTCTGATGTCAGTAACTCGCCAGAACAAATGTAGCGTGTTATTGAATATTACTATTTTTCTCTAACCGAAGTTCAAGTGTGAAGGTCTTTCCCACAATTTCACTTAATATTGTCTCAATATTCACACGTACAGTAAAAGCAGCTATTACGTGGCGCATGATTGGCATTAATCAAACACATTCGACAATCTGTAATAGCCTTCCTTAGATTTTAGACCAGCAAACAAGTTCGATCAATATTTCTAACATCCATGTGATGTAAAAGTTATGACATGACTGGTAAATTTGAATGATCTGTTTGACAAGTGATGTGCTAACTTGGATGAGAAAGTGAAAAACATGAGGCACATTAAAGCGATCATGATCTTTTAAATAGTGTTTAGATTTCGGTTGTTAAAAATCGTTTTGACTCTTGTATGAAATTGTTCTAAAGTTGGGTACTCGTATGTATAGAAATATTACCTACCTATTTAGCTTTGCGATAAACACTGTGATCATGATTAGAGCCCTTCACAAGTCCACTGCTGAGCATAGCCTACCTCAAGGAATATCACAAAGCTCGGTCCTGAACCACTTGCATCCATCGACTTCTTGCATATCTTACCAGGTCGTTACTCGATCTAGTGTGGGTTGGCGCCCCACGCTACGCCTAGGTATTGAAATACATAATATACTGAATTCAGATATGCGACAAAGGGCTAGCTTCTTTGTGATCAATGACTGGCTTACGCTACGCTTTAAAAGCCCTATTTTGACAGACAGACAGACAGACAAAAGTTTCAAAAATAATTATTCATGTCTTTCACTACAGCTTAAAGTCCACTGGTGAATATAGGACTCCAAAACGTCAGGAACTAAAAATAAGCTAATTAAACGCGGTAAAATCCGTAGTAAAAGTGGTTTTATTCAATGTTTAGTGTAGTAATAATTTAAGATATCATTATAGGACTCTCCTATCAATTACCCCATAGGGAGAAATTTTCTATAGTTGTCACCCTTGGCGAGCGGGTTAGCAAACGCAGTTTTTTTTATTATTTTGAGTTGTAAACAGAAACATGTTGCCCATGTTTTGTTTTAGTCTGCCTCGATCGACACTTCTTTCGACACGCACGGGACGATATCGAATAGTGGATATTCTTACACTGTTTTACGTGGTAGAGCCATGCAACTATATTAGTAGTTGTAGCAACAATGGGTCGGCTCAACCGGGGAAGGAACACTCTTACGGAATACCAGCGTAAAATAACAGTTCAACGCTGCTGTGTTGCTTATGGTGAGTGTAGAGAACCGGAGACCCGTTTTACTGGAAACTAGGCATTCCATCTTAGTCCTCACGGGTAACAACGCATCTGCATTTTGATTCGTAATCGAGGATAGATGTAGATGTCTACGGGCCCCGGCAACCACTTACCATTAGGTGGACTATGTGCTCGGTCATCCTATCCTATTAGAAAAAAACACATTACGTAGTCTTGCTCTAGCAGTCTTTCTTTCTTCCTTTCGGTACCATCCGTTCATGGATTGTTGTTTTTACCGTCCGTCGCTGTTATTATATTGACACCGCCATTTATAAGTATATCTATACGTACAGGGCAACAAAATTGGAGCCAAATATTCTTAACGTTAACCCATACCGTGAAACATTTTTACTAAAAAAAATACCTTTTTATTTATAAAAACTATTTGCGTAAATACCATATAATGCGAAAAACACCAATTCCTTCCAAGCAATCATTGTACTTTTAAAGCCGGGACCATTTAAAATGACGAAACCTTTTAACAACATCCCCGCAAGCCGCCACCGTTCGAGGTGGGGTAGCTCGCGCCTGATTGGCGGTCTAGGGGGTGGCTGGCGTTTACGCCGTCCAATAGTAGAGCGACTCTCGTACGTGCCCTATCTCGCTTCGCCACCCCGAGGGTTGGAAGGTAGTGTTTGCGCTGCATTTTACTTGTTTGTCGATTTAATTGATGCTCGTTTTTTTAAAAGGTGAGAGGGGAGGGGACTTCGGACGGGTTTTGAGGGTTCCCTTTGTAGCATTTTTCTGCAACAAAAGAATTCGATTGATGCTCAAAATTGAGGTTAGGTTTTTGAATTTGGACAACAGACTAATATGTCGATTTTTGTTGGTGTTTAGTCTGAACTTTTATAACAGATAGAGTGCATATCAAGATGTTGGTCACTTAAATATAACAATACAAGAACAGAAAAGTTTTTAGTAAAGGCCCTAAAAGACTTAAATTGCTTATTAAATTCAAAAATAGCTTGATTTTTATCTTAAAAAACGTTGCCTCACCAGTAGGATTTTCTCTTTTGTCATGAAAGCGGTTAGCATACATAGGTTTTACAAGGACACACATCTTGACCCGAACAAAATATTTGTAGACCGTACAAACACTTGTTCCATGCGGGGTTCGATCCCGCGGCCCTGTAACGACGTCACCAAAGGCTTCGTCACTGCTCTGCGAGTCATAAAGTATCTTAGTATCTATCTGTATTTAATGTTAGAGGGAAAATCAATAATTGTTTTGTTTCATTGCAACTAACAGTAAACATTTTAAATTCTTATTATTTCATTGATGCGAACAATAATTGTTATGGTTTCTTATGTTTACGCGATCAATACACATTAAATGAAACTAGTTTCACGTATATTTTATTCCCGACGTTCCGAGGGACTAAGGTATTCGACGTCCCAATGTCGAAGTTATCCAAGGTCGATACTGTGTATCCCCCCCTCCCTGCTAGCTGCAGATATATTAGATTAGCATTTCATCAGATATATTAGACCACAAATTCTTGTAAAAGAGCACCATCTGTTTGGTATCCCAGAATTAATAAATCCCAACCTAAGTATACCACTGCAAGGCTTCAAAATGTTCATTTCATTGCACTAATAAGTTCCCTCTGCTCTGCGTAGATCGGACCAAAATAAAAAATAAAAACCTATTACGTTGGGATCATTGGTCATGCAAAGTACTTGAAATGTCGAGAGTATAAAATAAGTTTCATTAGAACATTAATCGTCACAATATCACGCTGTGCAATTTATTTTAAAATATTTTATGACTAACCATAGACTAAAAATAAAACTTAATAACTGCCATTACAGGTCCCGCGCATATAAAATGGCGCTAGACATAACAGAATTTGTCCTTAGCATTAACCTAGAATATACCACACTAATGTAACACTGATTAATTGAGAGGCCTGGACAACTTAAAAAAATTAAAATGCACAAGTATTTATTAGAAACTTTTCTGATTTTACGACTGAATCAAAGTCTTACAACTAGTAATCTAATTTTAGTGATGATAATATTTGTGATTATTAAATCGTGAAGGTACTAAGAGCCCTCTTACATTTCGGCGCTGTTCAAATTTAGGTATTTTACGCTCCGAGCGGGCGACGACCTACGCGAGCGATACTTTATTTCATAATATCTATTTACTCGCCCGCACTATGATATATGATACTGTGAGTATAGCGACTAGACGATCTTGATCTTCCATTACCTATACAAGTTTTCTTAGGATGGAGTTCAGGGAATGGAAAATGTTTCTAAATAATTTATTACAGCCAATTTGAATAGAAGAATATAATCGTCATCTAATAACACGAAGAAACATTTCGGTATCTGAACGCAAATAAAGGACCTCGGTAATAAATGTTCGTATGGAAAATGTCTTCATATTTGTGCTAAATTTGTCAATTTTACAAATGTTATAAATAATTTCCAATCCACGAATATGTAAAGCGAGAAGATATACTTTTATCTTTAGTCTAGTCTGGACTAGAAGGCGACGAAAATCGAAACCAGGAGAACGATAAAGTATTCTACATAAATAGTCTCAGAAGACTCCAACGATGACAGAGTGACTATTACTCGTAAACGTCAAAGTTACGTAGCAACATTATCTAATCTGTGGTCGGTCTAAGGTGATTTGAATAATAAGGATTTTTTTTTATTTGAAGTAATAGTGGTCATGGTGTAAGAATAATAGAGGGATTGTGAGCATATAAATTAAAAATCGTAAATACACTTCGAAACCAATAAAACACTTATTAACGGTCACCACTTTTTAAAACAAAGAACAAAAGCAATACGTCAAACTGTTCAAGCCAGGCTGTGAGGGCGATAGCCGCGAACAAAGCTTTTGTTTTTAAAGCTGTCGAAATTGGACACTGTTTTGACGACGCCCTCATTCAGCCAATGCTATTCGAAAATAATAAAGTTTCACATATCGGAAAATAAAGATGTCGTATAACCAAAATAATATATAAATAATTATGATTTAAATAAAAAGTAAGAAATTATTTTGAAAACTGAAAAGAATAAAGTAATATCCACATATTAATAGATTCTGAAGTCGGTACCATTTAATGAAGCGAGGAATCAAAGAAAATACCGACTTCAGAAGCTATAATATGAAAACTATTTTACCAGCGTTACATCGCAGCTTAATACTACCGTGTTTTATATGTTGAATATAGAGCACCAGAGACCGTTTTTACAGGAAACGAGGCATTCCATCTTAGTCCTCAGGGGTGACAACTGACAACGCATCCGTATTTTGATTCTTAACCGGCGATAAATGTGGATGTCTATGGGCCGCTACATCCACTCGCTATCATGTTGACTGTGGGCTAATTTGTCACCATTATTTAAAGTATTCATAAAAAAATATTACGGACCAATAACTCTTTTGGTCACTTCCCGCCAAGTTTACCCCAAAAATACATTATGCATAGTGTGCCAAGACACAGAAAGTAAAAAGTTATCTCTTTTATTAAACAGAGTGATCATAATTTCGCAATGGCTGTCAACAAACTGTTACATATATCTTCATCATTTCTTGTGATACGATCTATGATCTCTGATGAATTAAGAACCGTTTCTACGACACGCTCGACCGGGGTAGGACCACGCTCTCACAGAATCATCATCATCATCATAATTACGTTCCTTCCCAAGTCCACTACTGAACATAGGCCTCCCCCAAGGAATGCACGGTCCTGAGCCACCTGCATCCATCGACTTCCTGCAAGTGTTACCAGCTCGTCACTCCATCTAGTGGGGTGGACGCCGCACAGAATATACCAACGTAAAATAGCAGCTTAATGTTGCTGTATATTTTTGTGGAGGGTGTAGAGTACTGAAGACCCGTTAACGAGGCATTTCTTCTTAGTCTTCAGGGGTGACAACGCATCTATATTTTAATTCCTAATCAAGGATAAATGCAGATATCTATGGGCCACAGTGTCCACCTAATTCATGTGTTTTTCATCCTAATTCTATAAAAAAAACTACACATTTTTTGAAATCGCAATAAAAATATATGTAGGAACATATTATGTGTTAATAGCTATATTTTATTGTTCTAATTATATATTTTAGTTCACTTAAGTAGAAAAATATGTTATTAGTACCACATGTCTCAATTTTTCTGACATATTACTGGCAGAATACATCAACATTAGAAATAGAAAAAACAGAAATTTCGAATCTTATGCTCCAAACTTCAATAGAAAACTTCATTGGTACTGGCTGGAATCGAACATGCCAGCAACGTACATGAGATATTAAAATGAATCTCTATCCCTTGACCGATATAAATGAAGAAAAACAGAATACTGTTATGAAGATGTAATCGGAAGCCACGAATGGGGTATCCTAGTACCATAAATATTTATGCATAATATGCTCGAGTAACCAACAATCGATGGGGAAGAAAGGTTTTTGAGTGCTAGTTTTAAGCGAAGTGTATTGCGGCTCCGACGGCAGCGGCGTCGGCAGCAACGACTTGCTAAGACATAGAGGAAGTCATATTTTGTGGCGTTCTTTGAAGCATGAAGGCGACAGGCGGACTTGACCCGTACCCTTTATATTTATTTAATTTTAATTAGAAAATTATCTCCAAGTAAGATTTTCTTCGATATCGTGGAAGAGTTTTACGTATAAAATACAAACATCCAAACTTATACACAAAATACTTGTTACGTGCGGGAATCGAACCCACGGCCTTATAACACCGCACACAAACGCTCCATAACTGCGCTGCCGAGCTGTCCTTCTTATTTTCCTACCCCTTCTCAATACAACACTTAGGTGATAACGCGCTTTGAAACCAAATGACAAGGCATATGTGAAGTGCTTTGTTTGATAATTTATACTTATTTGACACTTCAGTTTAATTCATATGTTTTACTACCTATCTAAAATTGGCCAGTGTCGCCTTACCAAGGTTTTGTAGTACATCCTTATTCCTTATCCTTATCCTTATAGTTCCTTATTCCTTATCCATATAATATTATAAATACGAAAGTGTGTTCGTTTGTTTGTTTGTATGTTTGTTTGTTTGTTTGTTTGTTTGTTTGTTTGTTTGTTTGTTCTTCTTTCACGTCGCAACAGAGCGTCGGCATGGCATGAATTTTGGTATAGGGATAGTCCGGTGGCTGTAGAGTGACATTTTTCCGCGGGAAAACGTATTATTCCCGTGGGAAAATCGAATATGTTGCAAAATTAAATTCAGCTAGGTGGCGCCACCTTGATTCCACAAGACAGACGACGGTACGACGGACGAACACAGAAGGTCAGAATATCTGGATTATTATGTCTTTTTACCAAAATTAAGATAAAA
>DWHP01001385.1:0-16236 GCA_018247895.1 Parnassius honrathi
TGTGTGTGTGTGGTGGGGGTGTGTGTGTGTGTGTGTGTGTGTGTGTGTGTGGGTGTGTATGTATGTGTGTGTGTGTGTGTGTGTGTGTGTATGTATGTATGTATGTATGTATGTGTTGTAAATGATTTAATAAGGACAACTTTACTACCCAGCCCAGTCTCTGTTCTATCCAAGGTTAGCTGGTAGAGAATGCCATATAGCTTTAAACTCGTTTTTGTGTAAAATATTTGGTGCAATAAAGAATAAATAAATAAGGAATCTTGAAACACTATGCACGCAAATATATCGTTACGCTTGCCGATAAAGTTTTTTCTCAAAAATCGTATAAACAACCACGATTGCACGTTACCAACGATACAACGCTTCGCTAGACTAAGATCTTCCTACTCTTAACCTACCTAGTATTTTAAAGACTTGCCTACATGCTCGTCTGTTAAAAGTACTTTTAATCTGGCCTATCTCTAATATATTGCCAATTTGGTCGATTAAGTTCCGTCTCGGGCGTCCGTTGCTTACTCTATCATTCAGTTCTGCAAGATAAAATTGCTTTGTCACTCCATCCTTATTCATTATTTCTATATGCCTAAACCACTCAAACATTCCTTTCATAATCCCGGTCACAACGTCATCTTGCAAACCACACTCTTATCTTATCACAAAATTTTCTTAAATAATTCTAGATATTCTATATTCCCTATATTCCCCTATTCACAACTTTGAACAAAAAGACAAGATCTAGAAACAAGGTACACAGACTTATCATCCCTTGGACTTAAATGACCGTGACTTGACTAATCAATTCCAAGTATTAAAAACAGATAAAATCTAAACAACGTAGAAGCAAGGTCAATAGAGTGCTGTACTGGAACATATTTTAAAGTGGACAGCAATTTTATAGCTATTCAAGTACATGATCATAAATATCGAGATGTAAATACGAATGTGATAGTTTTATTCGGAAGATAAGTAGGAAGTGCAAGGTTTATGTAACCAAATTAAATTAACATACCAATCGTTTTGGAAATCCGCATACGAGGTATTTAGTAATTAATTAACTTCTAAAAATTCAGTAGGTAAATACGGTAATTACTGTTCTTTCTATATACAGATTAGTTAAAACCCACGTTGTCAGACAGAGTCGAGCACAGGGGTAGAGTAGTTAGATTCTCGGTACCTTTTTAGTATATATTTCGGAGAGTGTGTGCAGGAATTATATGATTTAATTTCTATCTCTTCTCTTTACAACAATAAACCACCAATCCAAGAAACGCTCGGTGAGTCTTCATTAACACCTTTGTTGTCGATGTTCCACGCATTTGAACTTGTAATGTGTTTGAATGGTAGAGTAGCCAGACCTCGGTGTCTTTTTAGTATATATTTTGGAGAGTGTATGCAGGAATCACATGATTTAATTCCTCTCCCCTCTTTACACCAATAAACCACCAATTCAAGAAACGCTCGGTGAGTCTTCATCAACACCTTTGTTGTCGATGTTCCATGCATATGAACTTCTAATGCATACAGCAAAGGAATAACTTGCTAGCGACTGCCTTTCCATCGGGTTACAATCAAACAGCATATAATCACTACGTTTTAATAACAAAGTCAATGCCTTAAATTTTTACGATCTATGGCTCAACACTTCTTGTGCTCAACCGTCACCACATTCTCACTAGGTATATTGTAGTCAAGCAATGACCAAGTAAAAAATGCATTCTGATATACAAATAGATAAATATAAAATATATGAAGAATTTTAAATTAATTAAGTGTTAAGTTTAACATATTATTACATAAGAATTTATAAGGTCAGGGAAATAAATGTTATTATTATTTTAATAATTATCATTACATAGAACCATTACCTTTTTGAGGTATGCTAAAATTTAAAAAACCAATATTAACTATAAAAATAAAGGTCGTTTAGGAACAAAGGTAAATATAATGACGTACGACTTATTTCTGTTTCTCTGGCGTTTGCGTCGTCGGTTCATTGGCACGACTCAAGCAGAATGTGATGGCTGTTTGGCAAGTTCACAGTCAGTCACGCTTGGTACGTATGATAGATGAAACCTTGAACTTTCAGTGGGTGTTTTCGTTTTCTTAAGGTTCTTTGTATAATAAAATTTAAATAATAAAAAAGTATAAAAGAAGAGTCGTGGCTAAGCTCGGTGGCTATGCGCTCGCTTACTACGCTACTTTCTCAAAGTACGCGAGCAACACGGGTTCGATCCCCACAGCCACCAATAAAATTATTCGTTGTTTTTTTAGGTGTTTGTTACATGCTCAGCGCCATAGTGATGAAAGAAAATGCAACTAAAGAATATGAGGAAAGTGTAACGTCCAAATATTACATTAATATAGCACACAGGACTCACATTATGCCTGGCAGTCCGTCTGGTTAGGTGCCACCCACTCGCTTATTTCTGCTGCCAAATAGCAGTGGTTACACAGCTGCCTGTGTTCAAGTGTAAAACGTATAGAGATCCAAACATTTCGTTAATAGCATATAGGACTCGTATTATGCCCAGCAGTCCGTCTGGTTAGGTGCCAACCACTCGTTTACTTCTGCTGCCAAATAGCGGTGGTTACACAGCTGCCTGTGTTCAAGTGTAAAACGTATAGAGATCTAAACATTACGTTAATAGCACATAGGACTCGTATTATGCCTAGCATTCCGTCTGGTTAGGTGCCAACCACTCGTTTACTTCTGCTGCCAAATAGCAGTGGTTACACAGCTGCCTGTGTTCAAGTGTAAAACGTATAGAGATCTAAACATTACGTTAATATCACATAGGACTCGTATTATGCCTAGCAGTCCGTCTGGGTAGGTGCCAACCACTCGTTTACTTCTGCTGCCAAATAGCAGTCTTTACACAACTTCCTGTGTTCAAATTTAAAAGTTATAACGATCCAGTATAATTACGAACTAAATGGCATTCCAATCTTCGGAAATTTCCTTCTTAGTTTGTAGTTGTTCGCACCATAAAACATCATATTAAAAAAAGTTGATACCTGCACGTGCGAAGAATCAAATTATTGAATTTAATAAAATATGTAAAGGCCGCCAACACCCACTGAGGCTGCTTAGTTAAAAAGTTATAAATAATGGGAGTTAAAAAAATCTCAAGAATTTGCAGTCTGTCACCAGCAGTGTTTTAATTACTTCCTTGGTCTACTGGTCGTAAGCTTGATTGTTGATTATGTAGTTTCGAGTTGCAATCCCGGCTCGGGCATAAATCAGTTAATAATCGCGCTTAAAGTAGTTGATCCTGCGCCTGATCTCTCTCCGGTTGTGTCGGATTGCTATTCTATCTGATTGTTTGAGAGTAAGGAATAGAGAGTGTGCCCGAGTTCGCGCATATATGCTCCACACACTCATGCTCCACAATCCTGTTCTACGCTGGATGGATAGTTATCGGTTTGTATGATATTATTATAGGCTTTAACTTTCTTTCTTTCTTTTCGTTCGGTAAATAATATCTCCTTCGCGTATTTGATTATTTTGTCAACATCTTTGTAAAAAAAACCTTAATTATTGTTTTGTATGTCGACATCAAGACAAGCATTATTATAATGACCATCATAAATACCACGTATAATATAAAATTTTATACGTGGTAGTGCCACGCTGCAGATATATTATAGTTGTAGCGCGAATGGGTTGGCTCGACCGGGGAAGGACCACGCTCACAGAATACTAACGTAAAATAGCAGCTTAATACTGCTGTGTTTTTAATGGTGAGTGCACAGATCCAGAGACCCTTTAGTCTTCACGGGTGACAACGCATCTGCATTTTGATTCTTAATCGAGGATAAATGTAGATGTCTATGGGCGCTACCTCAGAGTCAAAAAGGTTAAGTTTTTTTTAGGTCGCGTGTCTTTAGGTGTAAGTGCACCATAATTTTAAAAACTAATCAGTTCTAAAGAAAAGAATCTGTATAAAAATAAAAATATTCGTCAGCAATTGGCTTCGTACACCCTAATTCCATTTCATCTGCGTAAATAATACCTCTAATGAAAACGCAATAGCTAAGCATATTTAAAAAAAAATTGAACAACAAAACCTATTTTATTTATTTTTATGTAGTGGCGTATACAACATTTACTTTTTTTTGTTTCTTAAACTTCAATATGCGTATAATGTTTTTCGCCTTGAATTTATTTTTTTTGAGTAATCACACATTTCATGAATAAAAATAGTAACATATCAACTGTTACTGGGCACTATTAGCAATTAATAGAAAGTAATGGTTTCATTGCTAAAAACCTTACAAATTCAATTAAAAAAAAGAACAGACATCTTCTATAAGCTAAGCTTAATATGTTTTAAATGGTTTAAAGTGTCATCCTCTTCAGACTTAGCACCCATCTTCCAAACATCCTGTGTATTAGACATTTCTACCATTATAAATTATTTGCGTAATTATTCGTTGTATCTCGGATTACAGAAATCCAAAACTATTATTACTTTAGTATGACAATTATTTTATTTTCCAGGACAAACGACACATCAGGCTTGGTACGGAGTATCAGCAATGCTTCTGCCCTCACTTCCCTATGCGCTGATCTGTCACCATCCGACTCGCATTTCTTTGAGGTATAGATGGTGTTAACATTTTTTAGATTATTATTTTTCATTTTAATCATTATTCACATTCGTTTTATATAAAGACTGTGCCCACTTTTTTCACCAAATTTAACAGTTTTTTAATTTTTACTTACATTAGTTTGAGATATAAGGACTGTGTCGCCTTTATCATTTTTATCGGTGTCGACTTTTCTATATTATTTTTTCCAATTTATTTTTAAATTTCTAAAGTAATTCTAAAATTACTATCTTACTAAACAAGATAAGTTAAGAGAATTAACTACATCATATTAGCCTTTAGGTAGGCCTTTAGGTAATACACACACCGCATGGACTAAATAATAATTTAAAAAAACTGCACTAACCCGTCTGCCCAGCGTGGACACAGTGACAAATTTTCCTCCTATGGAGCAACGTATGACGGTTTGAATAAAAAAAAAAACAATTTTTGAAATTGTTTTTTTTTTCTCATAAAAATCGACATCGTAATATGTCACGTACGCATAAATAAATAAGGCGAATATATTTTTATCTCATGTTTTTAGTTTAAAATTTTATCCAAATCGTTAGAGTCATTTTCGAGAGCCGAATAACATATTATAAACATAAATACAAAAATGGCCTCTTAAATACGTATCTGATTCCGATGAGAGCCGACTTACACTTATACTATTGTAGTGTGTAGGTAAGAAAAGCGTGATCGTACGAAATTTTGTTTCTGTTGATGTGGTACAATCCTAAACTCATTTCTGCGTCCTTCAAGCTGGAATCCGATATCCTAAATTTAACATGTCCAGAATGGTGACATCCAGTAACATAAGAAAAAAAAGTTACTTTGAAGAATATACCTGATTTTTTGAGAGGATTCTAGCATGAGTTCAAGCTTCTGAGACCACCTCTTATCTAGAAGCAATTAGTTCTTAAAAAAACTTTTGTTTTCAGGTACTTTACATAGGCAAGGTTAGGATTTCACAAAGAAGGGTTCCAGAGAGCCTGATAGACGATGCACTTCATAAGTTCGCTCAGCACGAGGCTGAGAAGCTCAAGAATCAAAGGCGGCACAGCATTATATCTTCCACTGCGGTAAGTGTGTTCAAATGATCGTAAAGATTATCGTGTGAAATAAGAAATCAATAATTATATATACAAATAAAAAAGAAGTGCTTGTTTGTGCTTGAAACATTTTATTTATGTTAGTCAGGATAAGGATAAAGAACGAAAAACTAATACGGGGTAGAATGAAAGGCCTCTTTAGTGCTAAATGTGTCAAAAAAGGCATACAAAATGTTGAGTTAGTCTCGATCTTAATGTATAGTGAAAGTTGGGTGTAGCAAAAAAAGCATGTAGGAGTAAAATTGAGGCTTATTTAAATATTGGTAATTAAGAAATATGTTAGGATCGACCCTCTATGACAGGAGGAGAAATTAAGAGCACCATTGAGGGCGAATGCGTAGATATATAGACCTAAAATAAGCGACACGCTATAGATAACTTAATAATACTATGTACAACACTTTTGTAACATACTTCAGTTATCATCGACCAATTGTCACAGTAATACCGTCAGAGGCAACATTGTATACAACTATTACAGAAGTCACTGATTAGAAGTATTGAGTTGTCTCAATTTAAAAAAAAAAATTTTTGTATTTAATGAATATAAATGTTTATTAGTTGAAAAGTAATTTTTTTCTTGAAAAAACATCTTAATATTTTATTTTTCATTATGCCATATTTATTTATTATTAAACTATCCTTTTATATATATCACCCGTAAAAAAACAATTTCGATGTTTCACATCCGTCAGCCGTACCGCGACGGATCACAATTTTTCTTACTGGGTTTAACTTAAAATAACATGCGTCATGCATGTTATTTTAAGTCAATGGATACAGGTTGCTCAGAACAGTTTTGTGGCGTTCCTTGTGACAGACCAACATCTGTTGAGTTGTAGTAATTGTAGGATTTAAAGGATAATGATGATGAACTATTGCTCTTGATATGAATTTAGCAGAAAATAGAAAACAAATATAAATATAAGATTTTAGTGTGAGTAATCTTTAAAAAAAAATTAAAGTGACAAACGAACCTGAAGTCCATCTGATGGTAAGTGGTTACTGCAGGCCATTGCCACCTGCAATGTCAAATGTAGAAGGCTACAGATGCGTTATCATCTCAGAGATCTACAATTAGATTAGCCTGTAATTCACCGCTCTATACTTCTGGGCGATGTAAGAGGTTGTTACCATATATACTTCTGGGCGGTGTAAGAGGTTGTTACCATATATACTTCTGGGCATAAATAGATTCCTAGTGCTATCTGAGTAATAAGTATCTGATGTAAACGATTAACGCATTTAAATGGTACTATGAGTTGCATTTTCGCACTATAAAATAATAAGTATCAACAACATTCCAATATTAAATGACTTTATACTAAATATTATATACAAACATATATTTTTTTGTTTTCAGAATTCTCTTTACAGTACTAGCTCTACAGAAAACTTAAAAGATGACGCAAAGACTGAAACCATTAGTGAAAATTTACACAATCGGAATAGTAATCTGATCACAAGCACTACTCCTTTGGAACCAGATAAAGACCACGCTTGGAAAAGCGTTGAGAATTTGCAGCAAATTAAAAAAGATCATCAACTCAATAAAAGTGAAAACAATGAGATTGATAATGAATTCGATTTGTTCACAAAAGAGAGAGTTGAGAAAAATACTAAAATTCGTAAACCTTCTCAATTACCTCTAGAGCCTTCTTCTCTGGTATTAAATTTACCAATAAATTTGGGTACAGTGAATGAAGACGAGGAAAAGGCTGACGATATTCATTCAGTAATCTCGGAAACCGCATCATCCATGACACAATTTTGTCAATTAAATTCTCTTGACAATGCAGAGAAATCTGATTTAACCGCGAATACAATTAGAGATAATAATCCCTTCCACAAAGAACTTATTGATGCACCTGGTGATAAAAATAAAATAGATGTGAAAGATTCTTTACTCAATATTCCAACACAAACTGGTTTAACCGAGAAGGAAATTGAAATACAAACAAAGCAAGAGTCGAAGGCTAAAACAGAAAATTATTCATATTCAAATAATTCTGAGAACAAAGAAAACTTCCAAAAATCCTCTTTAGAACTTACACTAAATAGAAATGGCGAAAGCAACAAGAAAATCGTAATGCCCGAGAATAAGCCATTTTTAAGAGACAGGTCTGCTTCCATAGGGACGTTAAATTTGAAGACTCCTCTAGCACATTTAATTGGTGAACAAAACAGGACCATGTTATTTCAGGTAATACTTTTTTGTATCATAAAACTCAGCAAAACCTCACATCTTATTTGATAAACTGCTTTCACTCAGGTTATTTTTAGCGTAAAATAAGATTTTGCAAATACGTGTAAAATAACGATTACAGTCGATAAGCGAATCCAAAAGCTACATATATCGTGGAATAATAATTCCTTATCATATCAGGTTGGTCGGTCAGAGCTTCGTCTCATCAGCCCCGACAGGAAGCAAATCCTCCTCCACAGAGCGTTTAAGGACGTTGCCAGCTGTGTACTGGGTAGAAGCAACAAGGATCATTTTGGGTTCGTGTGTCGCGAGACCAACGAGACCTACGCCTGCTATGTGTTTAAATGCGAGAGTGACTCTGTCGCCACCGAAGTTGTCAATGGTGTGTATGTGTTTTACGTATTTCTTTTCCGATTTTATAATAAATCAATAAAAAATCAACTAAGGACAACCCTCTAAAATGCATTTAATGAAATAGTTAGTTGAATAGGTTTTTATATATATAATTTTTTGTATATGTGTTTGTCAATAAAATCCTCCTAAATGGCTGGATCGATTTTGATGAAATTTTTTGTGTGTTTAAGTGGGTTCCTGCATGCTTTAAATTCACAATTGGATGTAGGTTGCGCTATTGACGAGATTCAGAAATCACTATTCACGCAGGGCAGACCGCTAGTAACAAAAACACATCGCAAATGTTGCGTAAGCTTACGTGGCCTTGATGTCAGTCTAAGCAATATTTCGTAATAAATATGTATGAAAACATATAAAACTACTAGCAAATATTAAAGATTATTTATATTTTTCCGTTAATTTATAGTAAAGTTATAGTCTCAGGGTTAAACTAAAATCTGTTTTACGAGATAAGTTCCGCAGAGATATGCGAACTAAAATTTGAATTGTCTGAAATTTGACAGTAAATGTCAAGCAAATGACAGTAAATGTAAATGTCAGCTTCTTGATATCGAATAGGCTTCTATAGTAGGAAAGATTATTTAACCCTTAGTTAAAAACAATAAAGTAAACTAGAGATTATAAATAAACTATAAAAAATAGTATAATACTGATTATAAATTACCGTACTATTTTGAAGAGAGAAAATTTTGTACGAAAAATTGTTTTCGAAGAGAAGTTCATTTTTCACTTAAATGCATGGCACAACGAGCGAACTTACGCAGTCGGCCATACTGCCTTGGCTACTGGTATTTATTGACTACCTTCGTACTGCATTAAATATAATTAAATGAGACAGGTAAACCCACTACCAATCACCTTTTTTATCAAAAAGCATTATGCTGCTATTTAACGCTGGTACTTTGTGCAAGCATAGTCCTTACTAAGTTGAGTCGACCCAATCATGCTGCAGCCATACTACGCTGCGGTGTGACTTTACCACGATATAATTATTAATTTATATTTTTTTATAGAAGAGGGGGCAAACGAGCATGCGGCTCACCTGATGGTAAGTAACTACCGCCGCCTACGAAAAAAGCAACACCAGGGGAATTGCAGATGCATTGCCGGCCTTTAAGAAAGGAGTAAGCTCTTTTAGTGAGACCTTCCCTAGGTCGTATCGGTCCGGAAAAGTCGCCGGTGGTAAGCAACTCCACGGAGAAGTTGAACGAAGAAGAAAACTCCTAGTAAAATACACAGTATTGGACCGCCAAGTATCCAGATAGTGATAGTGGTATCGGGAATGTTGACGCGATGTACGTTCATGAAATTTGGCGGCTGGTAGTAATCCGAAAAATTCCTCAGAACACTCCCCATGGTAGACACGATAGAAAACGCAAAGGGATGCAACATCCCTACGCAGCGCCAGTGAATCGAGCTGATCAGAAAGAACTCGGTTGTCGACGATTCGAATCGCTCTGCGCTGGATGCGGCCAAGTGGAAGACACTAGCACTGGGTTGCCCCGGCCCAAAGATGAGAGCAGTATTCCATGTGAGGCCAAACATGCGTTTTGTAAAGTTGCAAGCGATGTGCCATTGATGTGTGTTTGGAGGCCAATTTGGCCTTCCCCTCCAAGTGACTACGAAACTGCACACGATTCGATATGTCGACGCCGATGATTCTGATGCAGGCTGAGGCAGCAAGGGGAGTGCCTTCAAACTGAGGAGATACGACAAAGGGGATCTTTTTAGCAGTTACCACGCAAACTTGTGACTTCTGGGGATTAAATTGGACTAGATGTAGTCGCCCCTAATCCAAGACTTCGTTAAACAAAGACTCGACTTCAGACACAAGATTGTCCCCGTACTCGGCGACGATTTCCCGAGATATATTGAGATATATTGGCACGGCCGGTGTATAAGGCGTCACCAGTGCTGTCGTCTGCATAGCAATGAATGTTATCAGTTTGCAACATATCATTGATGTTCAGAAGAAACAGCGTAGGTGATAGCCTTGTGGAACACCGGCGTTAATAGGCTTCTAATCAAAGCATGGAGCGTCTACTACGACCTTGATGCTTCGATTAGCAAGAAAACTAGTGATCCAGTCGTACAATTTCTCGGGAAGCCCATAGGAAAGGAGCTTCGAAAGAAGCACATTGTGCCAAACCCGATCGAAGGCCTTCGCTATGTCCAAACTAACAGCCAATGACTCCCCCTTGAACTCTACTGCCTCCGCTCATCTATAAGGCAGACCAGAAGATCGCTTGCTGATCGACTGCGACGGAAACCGTATTGGTGGTCACTGATCAGCTGGTGATCCTCAAGGTACCTCATGAGCTGGTAGTTTAAAATAGACTCCATTGTTTTGGAGAATAAGGAGGTTATGGTGATTAGGCCTATAGTTGTACGGGTCTGAGCGATTGCCTTTTTTAAGGATCGGGTGGACCAAAGCTATCTTCCAAGGATTCGGGACCTACGCCTAGTAAGTAGGAGTACCGGAAAAGACGCGTTAAAACCGGTGCCAATTCCGGAAACTCCATCAGGCCCACTCGACTTACTGACGTCCAGGGAGAAGAGTGCTTTGCGAAGCGAGCGCTGTGTGTGTAAGCCGCACATCCGGCGTGGAGCAATCACACCACGTTATAGTGGCGCAGTGTTCCCCACGTCATCGACAGTCAAGAGCCTAACAGATCGGCTTTCACCTTTGCGGCGTGGGCCAGTGAGTCGTCCTCTCTGTGCAGAGATGAAGAGATGACTGACAGAAGTTTCCTTAGACAGCCTTGGCGAGAGACGGGAATGCACGAGTTCACGAAGGAAGGCGAAGTAGCTTCTCATCAGTTCTACCAATGTGCTCAGACCTTGCCTCGGCAATGACTCTTTTGAAGGACCTGGAGGCGGAATTATACTTATTTTTAAGAGCGCTGGTGTTTACATTCCAAGACTTTGATGCGTCAGCCTAGGCCCGGTAGCACTCCTGCTTATAACGTGATGCTATTTTATAGGAGCAACCAAACCATGGCTGGGATCTGCCTCCGATGTGTACCACAGAGGACGGAATAAAAAGTTCCATACCCTGAAGTACCACATCAGCAATAGAATCAGCAACAACGCTCGGATCGTCCCGCGAGAAGTAAACCCGCTCCCAAGGCGAAAAAAGACCACATCCCATCCCAATCGGCCGACCTTTAGTACCAAACACGGCAGCAGCTTGCAGAATGCAACCGCGACGTTAATGTGACTGGCACCACACTCCGGACAAGACAATGGTCCGACGAGCCTAAAGGGGCGTCGACGGAAACCTGATATCCGTCCCGATGAGAGGTAGCAGAAGATCCAACAGGGACGGTGTATGATCTTCTACATCTGGAATCCGCGTAGGCGCAGTAACAAGCTGTGTCGGACCATATGCCAAAGCGAAGTCGTAAACAAATCTCTCCGCATGATCGGTTAAAAGTAAACCGAGCCATTCGGCGTGGTGGGCGTTAAAATCGCCAAGGATCACGATCTCTGCGGGTGGGATTTGCTGTAGCACGGAATCTGTAGCTATTTGGACGAGGTCGAGGAGTCGGTGTGTTTCGGTATTACCGCTATGGGACCTATAGAGGCACCCGTAAACGCGGGGATGGTCATCGTTGTTGACGCGTAGCCATAGGATGGACAGGTCCGTTCCTTCAAGACTGCCAAAGCGTCGAAAACAGATACCCTCTCTGACGAATACGCAAACTCCAGCCCGGGGTACAAATTCCATGATATTGCAAAAATTCACGGATAGCGTGGCAGGGTCGCCTTGGCGTTGCTGCTTCGCCCTTTGCCCTTTGCCCTAAGCAGTTTTTTGTCACGAACAGAATTAAGCCCGTGGGAGGGGCCCAGAATAACCCACGCTTTGGAAGTGTAGGATAACTTGGTCGTAGATAAAGTAGAAATGGGCCGGGTATATCCTACGACGAACCTACCACCGATGGGCAAAAAAGTTGAAGAGTAGGAAACTTGTACCGGCAAGCGTAGTGTAGAATCGCCCCCCATTAGATGAAGTGAGGACGTGGTAAAATATGCACGAAGTTCATGGATGCAGGTTACTTTGAACCGTACTTTATGGTATAGTTTGGAGAAGTCAATGTTTAGCTGTGTAGGAGCAGGGCTGTAATGATGATGATGATAATATGTAACTTGAGCTTGGATCCCCATACATTATACAATAGTGTTATTTTTATATAATGCATTTTTCTTATTAAGTGCACTATAATGGATTGTAGATTAGAATGTGTTTTCACATTTGTATTGTATTGTGTACTGTGTTTACTAATACAACCGTAATTATCGCTCTAATTTTGCAAATTAGCATCTACTACGTAGTGATCAGACATCTTACACTCAAGCACATGTGAGAGTCGTGTCGATACACGGAGTCACTAATTGATCTGCATTTATGTCCCCCTCCTCCGCATACCACTCTTTTTCACACAACTTGTTTTTATAATTATAAGTTACTGTGTTATTATTAAGTATATTTATCCTCAATGAAACAGTATATTTGTATTTACGTGGACGAGCTAAGACATAAAGAATTCCATCGCAATATAAATTATTATTTCCCTAAACTGACTTTAAAGAAATAACTTAGTAACTTGGTATTTCGTGGTAGAGCTACGCTGCACCTATGGAATGGTATAGAATATCTCATTGAAGTTATTTTTTACTTTAACTACTGACTCCAAAAAAAACTCTATCCTGGGAAGAACTAGTAAGAAACTCAGCGTGAGTTTTTTTTCTAAAGCTAATTATACAATGAGAAAAGTTGTACAAACTATTTACTTCAATTATTTTAGAAACAGCTTGGAAGCTCATTCTACCTCATTCCCAGGAGTTATTATCAATCATGTATTCATTAATATTATAACTAGCTGTACCCGCAATTTCATCATCATAATTGTAGACATTCACAAGTCCGCTGCTGAACATCTTCCAAGGAATGCCACAAAGCACGGTCCTGAGCCACCTGCATCCATCGACTTCCTGCATGTCTTACTAGGTCGTCACTTCATCTAGTGGGGGTCATCCTTCACTTCGGTGGCTTTTCAAGGCACTTCGAGGCCGATATTCGAGAACCTTTTCACCGTGTCGGTTGTCGGTTCCTCGAATTATATAGCTGGGTCATTGGCATTTCAGCTTACTAACTACTTGGGTATGCATAACTAATCCCTTGGGCTACGTCGTTTGCTCTAATTTTACTACTTTACTACTGTACTATATCCTAATTTGTAGGTTTATCACGCAGAGAAACTCCGAACATGGGCCTCTCCATAGCTCACTGCTCGGCCAGCAGTTGTGGACCACGTCTCAAATCCATAAGTCATCACTGGCAGTACGCACCGGTTGTACAATCTCGTCTTCAAGTTTTGAGATATGACAACAAGACTTGTCGTATTTTTCCAAACGCTACCCAGCTGAGTTGAATCAAATAAAACATATTGTATCCTGTGCATGTCACCACAAATATATTGGTTCACTTTAGAAGTCACATAAATGTCTTTATGTATATTTAAGTATTCTAATTGACAACAATTCTTGAGATTGCATTTATTGGCTACCATTTTGGTGTTTTTCATATAATATTCCCGTGTATTCAGAGACTAACTTTACTCTATAGAAACTTGTTTTCAGTAAACCATGTAATAAATCTTATAATTTAATAAATTATACAGTTGAACTATAATATAACTTTGGAAACTATCAACTAGAATTAAAGATTTGGCTTTAAAGAGCGTATAGAGTAATGTAAGACAAAATTTAAATTTATCGGTAGAGATCCACAAGGATTAAATCTTTGCACCTGTTCTTTTTGTGCTATATGTACATTAATGATGTTAATAGTTGTTTCAAGTTTTATAATTTAATTCTGCATGCAGATGATATTAAAATTTCTCGTTAAATTCAATATTATCATGATCACCTTTACTTTCTTTACACACGATACGTAAAACACGGCGGCAAGGCGCCAGGAGATCTGTCTCCCCTGAGAGTCACGTTAATTCCATGGATACATCAACAATAGACCGTCTGGAAGCCAAGCCATCCCAATAAAGGAAGTGAAATGAAGTGAATTATTAAAAAGACTGAAGAGATCATATTTTAAAGAAGTGCATCTATGCAAGATCAGATTAAAAATACAATAAAATATTGTGTGGATTGGTTGATTTTAGTTGTAGTAGATAATATTTCAGATTAACCTATTATTTCTATTAAACCTATTTGGCTATTGATTACTTAAACACACAGTGCAAAGAAAAAATATCCACCGGAATTTGCGTTGAAGTCTCGAACTTAAATTAGTTACATTTGAAAAGTTAATGTAGCAGGAAAATATCGACATGGCGGTTCTAAGTGAAACAAGGTTATACCGGATATACCGTATAGCCCATTAAAATAGGTAACTGTAAATTACATCATAGGGTCACTTAGATTCCTAAGGTAGAAAAGCAATGAATAAGTTACCCACAAATCAATTAAATATCGCTTACATAATATATCTATTGTTAACCCGGGCATAAAGATCCTTTATTTAAAGGCTTACAATTCTGCTGTATAATTGATCATTAAGCCTCTCAAAATGACTTGTGGCGTAAAATTAATGTGGCGTAAGGGTTAAAGGGTCTCACAATCTTTTTATTGATAAGGGTTTAGCTACCGTGTTGACACCTGTCCTGGGGATAACAAACCCATGAAACCTGTTTTTATATTTACTAACCAAACATTCGAAACGAAAATATCATTACAAGAATTAGAAAAGAGTATTTGGTCAAATGAAATGTCCCCACAAGTGGACAATATTTCATATACCATGGTTAAAAATCTCCCAAATAAAGCATAATACTTATTGCTTGACCTATAAAAATTTATTAACAAGTGGTTTTGTCCGTAATCAGTGGAATGATATATTAATTATTGTGCTGAGATATTATTTTTTGTTATGATAAATTGTTATTTTACTATGGCTAAATTAAAAGGCTGTTGGTAGTTAAATAATAAAATAACAAAATTGAAAAGGTTAGAACAAGTTAAAATGTGGATATGGTGTACCTTTATAGACTTTTAAAAGTGATTTTAAATGCCAAATTTATGATTCTTCACCCGTTTCACACAAATATAGTAGAAAGGGAAATGTATCTAAAATGATTAACTAGAAATGACATAGTAGCGTTTTTTTTTACTACAAGCTCCGAGTTTACGTGGCAAAGATCTATTGCATAGAACTTGCTAAGAATTGATTCTTAAAAGGCGTTTGTAGTGTATTATTGGACATAACGAAACATACCGTGCTAGAGTAAACCGAGTATTGTATTACTTTGTAAATAATTTTATTTGCAAATAAGCACAGTCTGCTTTTGTTGTATAATTATCTCATTTCCAATTCCTTTATTAATAATGGAGAAAAAAATTATTGCACTGGTGCTTTTTGTGCATTATTGTCATGGCGTTATTTATAGATTAAATGGTAACTATTGTCGTTTTTTTACAATATTTTGTTTTTTTAAGCAAATTTATGTGACTTCTTTTAGTATTTTATCATTCGATTCGGTGGCATAATGTGTTGGCATTTGGCTGCGAGTTGTTGCAGTGTTGCGGGCTGAGAAATTGATTCCCACGTGGAACAAAACATTGGTTTGTGTTTATATAGTGTTTCGATACTTGTCCATGCCAAAATTTATGCTTTTGAAAATAATCAACTGGGATGATGATTCGAGTGAGATTCCTAGTTTAGAAATAATATTTTAAAAATTAAACAAATCCCTAAAATTCCAATACTGTAGATAATAAATTTTACATTAATCAAGGTTATTTTAGTTAAACGTGATAGAGCCATGCTGCAATTATATTAAAAATATAGTTGTAGCACGAATGGGTCGGCTCGACCGGGGAGGGACCACGCTC
>DWHP01001386.1:0-16235 GCA_018247895.1 Parnassius honrathi
CCTGGGTGGGAATCGAACCCACGACCTCCGGCATAGCAGTCAGGGTCACTAACCACTAGACCAACAGGCCTGTCAAAAGTATTACAAAAAAATTTGATATAAAATAATCATCAGGAGGACAAAGATCGTAAGTTTCAATAGGTTTGTATCTATAAATCTTTCCTCTTTTACCAATTATAATATCTATCGTTTTAACGTCGAAAGCCATTTCAGTGAAGCTGTCCAGTTTTGACCAACAAATCACGGTTCGTGTATAGACGATAAAGAGATCTCTTTAAAGTCATAATCCAATTAGACGGAAATCTGATACGACCTGAGACAGATTAGGTGCAGTACACACATAACACTTATTTAATTCTTAAAACACACATCTAACTTATTTTAGCAACAGTATGGTTAACTATACTTTTGCTATGATGTTTTCAGCAGTTAAATTGCGTTTTAAATTCCAACACGTTGTAATTTTACATTACTAATTTTTGAACTAGATACCCTTGTTAACGATTTTATCATGTTACCGGGACCTCAAGCATAACCCTCTCTATAGTTCGCTAAGTATTTTTAAACTATTTTATACGGCCAGCAACGGACTCCCAAACCCCAACCCACTCTTACTTGTGTATCATTAGACGGTTTTTTAATATCCTTATATGAAAATAAATGATATTCAAAACATTAGGAAGTTATTGGTTTCACTCGTTTTCTAAAATCAAGGTTTCATCGGATCTCGACGTTTTGATGTTCTTGGAAGCGATTCGGCCTATCCTTACGAAGTACGTGCACGTGTGTGTGACGACGATTGCTGAAAACCCTTTCAAAATCGGTAGATATCTCTATACCCTTCAAACCGTTATATAGAATGCCTACAAGAGCAAGAGGATGGTACTATCCAGGCAGACCCGAAGAGAAAGTAGAAAAAGAGGTCATATACTGAGAATGTAGTTACCACAATCCTGTTTCGCCATTTACCACTTTTATATTGTTTATTCATGGGTTATGTCGTCACTCGTATTATAAAAAATCTCGGTCAAGCGCTTACCGTACTATAATATCTGCTGCCACCTTCCCTATCTGAATTATTTATAAGATGTCCATTGCAATTGAGAAAACAATAAAATTAACTTTTATCCTTTAGTCTGTCTCCCAATATTTGTTTTATTTGTAAAATTGTTGTTTTAAGTGGTAGAGCCACGCTGCAACTTCGTATATGTGGTTGTAGCACAAATGGGTCGGCTTGACCAGGATAGGACCACGCTCTGACAGTATACCAGCATGAAATAGCAGCTTAATGCTGCTGTGTTTTGTATAATGAGTGTAGAGAACCAGAGATCCTATTTCACTGGAAATGAGGCATTCCGTCTGCATTTTGATTTTTAATTGAAGATAAATGTTGATGTCTATGGGCCACAGCATCAACCTCCCGTCAGGCTGACTGTGTGTTCGTTTGTCACTCTTATTCTATAAAAAAACACAACCTAAACAGTACACAAGCGTTATGAACATCACTGTTTCAGTTTATGAGTTATTATTATACAACTCAAGCTGCATAAAGTCTATATTACGGGATCTAAGTAAGCTTAGGGTTCTTAATGACGGTACGAAAACTCTAGTGTACAACTTTAAATGTCATACTACAAAAAAGTTACACATATGTTCAACACGTGTTTAGCAAATGAGTTACTACAACGGTGGTTTATGGATAGACACGACTTAGACGTTGTTTAAATTTAAACAGCCGAAAACCCTTGTTTAACTAGTGTCTAACCTATTTTTCCGTCAGTTCAGCATTTTTATTCAACATGGATATAACAGATTTTGTTGATTACTTCGATGAAGAGGACACGGATAACTATGCGGAAATGTTCCGAGAAAATAATACGGTTTGTGTGAGGGTTAATCCGTTTGAAAAATACGACGACGCCAAATTTAAGAAAAAATGTAGGTTCATCAAACTTTTTGCTATAAAAATATTAGATCTTGTGAAAGACGATATCCCGAGTGATTCTCGTGGTAACACAATAGATCCAGTAGTGCAAGTAGCTTGTGCATTACGGTACTGGGCTCGTTATCAAGTAAGTTCGATTCATACAAAATTAAATTATGCTTACCTTTTTGTTCATAAATAAAATAACTCATGAAAAATTTAACAAAAGATGTAAATACATATATATACCTTTCTTATTATTGAACTTTAAAACAAAACAAAATTAAATTTTTACGTAGTTAGTCGTATTAATTTGCGTAAAACAAAACGAATGATCGGATACTGAACGAATGTATTGCAGTGTGACCTGGAGAATAAAGTGTGTTAAAGATAAACATTGTGTATAAAGGCACGCGTTAAACACGGTTTAGTGGTAGCGAAATTTAAACCATTGTTTAACATGTGTTTATCATTTTAGTCCGTATCTAACTAATCACATGTTGGACCAGTGTTTAAATGCTTTTTTTAGTAAGACTGCAAGTATTTTGTAACACTTCAATCTGATTTTATCATTAAAGCTGTATAGAAACTGGTTTTTGGATGCTGTCTCTTACTTATACAGCTCAAGTATTATTATATTATCACTAAAAATATTTCTAAACAACGGTGTATGCAGACTCCCGTATAAAACTTATTTTTGTGGCGTCACTGTACAATTTTGTTAATACAGTAGTTTTATGATTTCTGTCTATGGGAGTGATATAAAACTAAAAAAAACCCAGCTATATTAAGATTTTTTATATTTATTTATTTATTTAAACAAATAAAGAATATCTTAATTTCTAGGATACAAACACTTTAAGATACAGCTTGACAATAAATCTCTATAAGTGACAGAACATCGTCATTTTGCATGCGCCTTGTGTTTATATTGTGCTAGTTAACAAAAATTTGTTGTTAGTATGTGATCATCATCAGATCATGCTAAATTTAAATTAAATTTATCTAACACTGTTCCCGAAACAAGGTTTTTCATCTTTTAAACGCATCTCTAAATATAAATAAAATAGCTCTAAATATAATAGCGATACAGCACGTGTACAGCGCTACTAACGCATAAAGCTGCATAATTTGTGCCAATTTTTTACTATTAGCCCTTATACAGCCTTATTATAGACAGAAAGTACAGCCTCTTGTATAAAAATGAACTTAATACAGCCCGTATACAGCTTGGATGCTGCTTGAGTAGTAATTAAATTTTGTTTTTAAATTAAGCGAACAAAAACTATAAACATTATTTGTTGTTGCTAAATGGGTACCCACGATTGGTACACGATTTCCTAGTGTGGTATCAACGGATACTTCATTGACTTGTAGTTGTTACTACAAGTTTGGAGTATTTCCTGTCAAAAAAACGTTTTTCTTTTCTTTCCTTCTTCGTTATAATTCATTCACAAAAGCCGTAGCACGTAGGACGCTCAATAAGTTTTGAGATATACAAAAAGTATTCTAGATATTATTAATATTTATTTTACATCTTTTCTAAATATTCTCCATCATGCTCTATACAAAGTTTCATTCGCCTAAACCAATTTACAAACCAACACTTTTGCCAGTCTCGATCTGACAGGTTGGAAATAGCTTCTTCGTAGGCAGTCACGGCTTCTTCGGCGATTGAGAAAACTTTCTTTTTATTTTCTTTGACTCTTGGGAACAAAAAGAAATCACAAGGAGCTAAGTCAGGGCTGTAGGGTGGGTGACTTAAGAGTTTCAACACCAGATTCCTCAATAAATGCTTTTGTTCTAAGGGAGCTATGTAAAGAGGCGTTATCGTGATCCAGCATGATTCCCCGAAGCCCGTTATTTTGTCTACTCTCTCGCACAGCTTGAAAAGCTTTGGGTAATGCAACTGTAGTATACCATTCAGAGTTGACTGACCTACAATTTTCCTTTAGTAACAATACACACGAGTCTGTTTTTCGCTTTCGTAGAGCAAACGAGGGATACATCGACGACAAAGCCTTCTCACTCCAAGATGTTGATGTAGGATGGTATGAATGCTTCCCGAACTAATGCCTACAATCTTTTCGATATCCGTATATGCGATTCGTGGGTCTTCTCGCACCAACATTTCAGTAGTCCATATATTTTCTGCCGTTACTGCAGTTTCTTCGGTCATATTTAAGGTTAATTTTACCCCTTTGGAATTGAGCAAACTACGTAAAATTGTTGCGCGTGATGGAGCTGAATCCCCTAATACTGATTTTTCGGTTAAATAAAATATAAAATCGTAATAGATTATAGCGCGCAAATGTTCACGGTTAAGATCCTTCGTTTTAAATGAAAAGCGCGGGAAGCGTTGCAGGAAAACTAATAGAACTTTGTTTTATTTTAATATTAAGCAATTTTTTATAAAAGACGGGGGAAAACGAGCATGCTCGGCTCTGGTAAGCGACTACCGCCGCCCATGAACAACCCCACCACCAGAGGAATTGCAGGTGCGTTGACGGCCTTTTAGAAAGGAGTAAGCTCTTTTCTTGAATGTTCCGGGAGTCGTATCGGTCCGGAAAAGCTGCCAGTGGTGAACAATTCCCCAGAGAAGTTGTATGAGGAAAAAAACTCCTAGTAAAACGTACAGTAGTGGACCGCCTGTGTCGGGAATTTTGACTCGATGTACGTTCATGAAATTTGTCGGCTGGAACTAATCCGAACAATTCTTCAGAACACTCCCCATGGTAGATACAATAGGAAACGCAAAGGGATGCTACATCCCTACGCAGTGGCAGTGAATCGAGCCAATCAGAAAGAACTTGGTCGTCGACGATTCAAATCACTCTGCGCTGGATGCGATCAAGTGGAAGGAGCCGAACTTGCGCTTTGTAAAGTTGCAAGCGATGTGCCGGCACGAAATACTGTCTCGCTCTGCTGAGTACGATAAGCTTTTAAGAGGCCAATTTGGTCTTCCCCTCCAAGTGACCACGAAACTGCACTCTATTCGATTTGTCGATGCCGAGGATTCTGATGTTAGTTGAGGTAGTAAGGGAAGTGCCTCCAAACGGAGGAGATATGACAAAGGGGTTCATTTCGCCAACTTGTGTCTTTTGGGGATTGAATTGGACTAGATTTAGTCGCCCCCAACCCGAGACTTTGTAAGCAAAGACTCGACTTCAGGCACAAGTTTGTCCCGGTACTCGGCGACGATTTCCCGAAAAATATTGGTACGGCCGGTGTATAAGTCATCACAAGTGCTGTCGTCTGCATAGCAATGAATGTTATCAGTTTGCAACATATCATTGATATGCAGAAGAAACAGCGTTGGTGATAGCATGCAGCCTTGTGGAACACCAGCGTAAATAGGCTTGTAATTAGAGCATCTGTTGCTCCTGATGACCTTGATGCTCCGATTAGCAAGAAAACGCATGATTTCTCGGGAAGCCCCTAGGAAGGGAGCTTCGAATTAAGCGCTTTGTGCCGGACCCGATCGAAAGCTTTCGCTATGTCCAAACTAACGGCCAACTCTACCGCCTCCACCCATCTATGAGTAAAGTAGACCAGAAGATCACCAGCTGATCGACCATGACGGAAACCGCATTGGCGGTAACTGATCAGCTGGTGATCTTCAAGGCACGTCATGAGCTGGCAGTTTACAATAAACTCCATTATTTGTAGGCGAACGGGTCTGAACGCTCGCCTTTTTTAGTAGGGTGGACAAAAGCTGTCTTCCGAGAATTCAGCACTACGCCTTGGGAGTAGAAGTACCGGAAAAGATGCGTTAAAACCAGTGCCAACTAGGGAGTATACGTCTTCACCACAATGGGAGGGACTCCATCAGACCCACTCGACTTACTGACGTCCAGGGAGAACAGTGCTTTGCGAACCGAGCGCTGTGTAAACCATACATCCGGCATGGAGCACTCACATCGCGGAATGGTCGGCGATGTGTTCCCCCTGTCATCGAGAGTCGAGTTGGACGCCAGGAGAGAGCCTAACAGATCGGCATTCGCTTTTGCGCCAAGGGCCAGTGAGTCGTCCTCTCTGTGCAGAGATGGAAGAAATGACTGACAGAAGTTCCCTTGGACAGCCTTGGCGAGAGATCAGAATGCACGGGTTTCGGAGGAAGGCGAACAAGCTACTCGCTAGGTCTGGCGATGTGCTCAGACCCAGCCTTGGCTATGACTATTTTGAAAAACTTGGAGGCGGAATTATACTTCTTTTTAAGAGCGCTGGTGTTTACATCCCGAGACGTCGATGCGTCAGCCCAGGCCTGGTAGCACTCCTGCTTATAGCGTGATGCTATTTTACAGAAGCGACCAAGCCATGACTGGGATCTCCGATGGGCACCACAGAAGACGGAATACAAAGTTCAATACCCTGAAGTGCCACATTAGCGATAGAATCAACAACAACGCTAGGGTCGTCTGGCGAGAAACAAACCAACCCCCAAGGTTAGGATGCAAAAAAAAAGACCGCATCACATCCCAATCGGCCGTTCTATAGTGCCAGACACGGCGGCAGCCTGCAGAATGTAACCGCGACGTTAATGTGACTGGCACCACACTCCGGACTAGACAATGGTCTGACGAGCCTAAAGGGGCGTCGACAGAAACCTGATATCCGTTCGGATGAGAGGTCAGCAGAAGGTCCAACAGGGAGGGTGTGTGATCACCCATATCTGGAATCCGCGAAGGCGCAGTAACCAGTTGTGTCGGACTATATTTATTGATATTTAAAAACAGTGTACATGCTGGCTTACAGTATGCCCAAAACGTCAGCATGCTAATTTACAAATTACACTTATAAATAATAAATAATAATATATAAGATACTTGTCAAAAATCCAAAGCAAAGTCATAAACAGATCTCCCCGCATGTTCCGTTAAACATGAACCTAGCCATTCGCCGTGGTGGGTGTTAAAATTGCTAAGGATCATGATCTCACGAGTGAAGGATTCTCCGACAGATACTGGTACCAAAATCTGGCAGTTCTTGGTCGCCATGCCGCAATAGATATATTCCCCTCGTATAGTTTCGTAAAGCAAAGATGTCACGAAGAATCTTATGGCATGCAATTGAAGGTGATAAATCATCTCGTTTACGCCAGATGTAACATATCCAAACCGAATAGTGCGAGTTAGTCAATCCGCTATGCCTGACGATTAAGACAAACCTTCTTTACAATGGAAGAAGCCTATGCACAGCTGTGGACTTTTGCTGGTTGATGACGATGAAGATACGACGACCGATAAGTGGGGGAAACTTATGTCAGACGGTGAACTTTAATAATGTATCGCATTAAAGTAAAATGTGTAATCTATAAAGTAAAGTAAAGTTACAGCCTATATACGTCCCACTGCTGGACACAGACCTCCCCTCATTTCTGAGAGGGTTTTAGGGCAAGGAAGTGTCCACTGCGCTGCCCCAATGCGTGCAAAATATTTTTATAGGATCATCATAGATTACTTCGACTCATAGGGGAGATTCTGTCATAGTAGAGGGTTAGCAATCCGTTTGTAGAGCTGTAGTAGCTCAGATGGTAATCTATACACATAAATAAAATTGAAGTTACTGTTTATGATATCGAAACAACTATGTAATATTGAGTTGAGGTAGATATTTGGAAGCTATTAAAACAGGAATAACCATTTTTAACATTTTTATCTGTTGATTTTTGTAATCCGAGCTAATCTTTTGAATGGCTAAATCGAGTGTGATGAAACTTCTCGAAAAGATAGCGAGTAATACCTGTGTAATTTATTCAAAACCGCACTGGCGTTGTTGAAGACCAGGCTGAATTTTTGCGGACTAGACTCAACACTCCTAACCGTATAACCACTCATGGAGATCTTCAGGGGTCTTTTCTTCAAAGCTTGAGGGGCCAAGCAAATTATTTATCTCTTGTAAGGGTTGAATATCCGGCATCGGACAATTGGTGACGAAAGACGCTGCAAAGTCTTCCACTGTAAAAACAGTCGAATAATAGGGCCAAATACTAGCCTTTTTAAACGCGTTGGAAATATTGATGGGTATTGCCGCCAACGGGAAAGTGTATTTTACTATGCCGTGCATAATTAATACGTATATTGACGTAGTCTTTCCAGGATTAGTTCGTAGCCAGTAGTTTCAAGCTTTGGAGCAGTTAAACGAATTATTTAACGTAGTAGAGATATGCTACAGCTGTATTAATTGTATGGATCTCACAGAATACCAGCGCAAAATAGCGGCTTAATGCTGCTGTGTTTCATATGATGAGTATGAACCGGAGATGAGGGAGAACCGGAGACCCTTTTTACTGGACAGGAGGTATTCCATCTTAGTCCTAACGGCTGACAACGCAACTGCATCTTGATTCGCAAAAGAGGATAGATGTAGATGTCTATGGGCCACAGCAGCCATTTACCATCTGATGGGCTGTGTGCTCGCTTGTCACTCTTATCCCATATGATTATCCAGTATGATTTGAATGGACCATCAATTCGAAAATCGAGTGTATGGAGGCGATGGGTGCAATGTGGTGAGAATGACAGCAATATTGCTGAATTTTCTTTCGCTTTTTCAATCATATTAATATCTAATTCCTCCCTAAAAATCAGTCTTGGTTTATGTCCAACTGTAGGAGTAAGTCCTTTCTTTATTTCCTTGATATACCGCTGTAGTGTTGTGTGACAAATTTCTAATTCACGTGCAAAGGTTTTTAATTTGCACCCGCCCTTAATGACCGTATCGGCAGCCCTTTGTAGGAGATCCTGTGAAATAATTCCCATTTATGTTTTTCTCTTCAGTTTTCATTCTATCAAACAAAACAATACAGGTTATTAAAAGTTAGTTGTGTGTTGTTTATGCCGCGGCACAATTAAAAGACACTTTTTATTCCGTTTCAAAGACGTTAACTTTTTATCGTATGCCGGAAAACATTCTGTACAAAGTTTTAACATTACATAGATTAATATTTCTAGAGAATTTGCAAACACATTATTAAAACTCATTTCCGGAACACCAAAAATGTTTACTTGAGACCAAAAAGTATGAACGAAAAATATTTACTCACGTGGTGCTGGAGGATACACACACTGTCGCTAGGCCCGCGCCTCTGGCGCAACTAAAATGGCCGCCGCGCGTTCGCTGGATTGCCAGAGCGCAAGATATAATACGAACATATTGCTGTCTCTTTCTGTTTTTTATATATTTGGCATCGGAACCACTTAACCCCGACAATCTCAGCTCCGCTCTCTTCTGGTAATAACATGTTTGACATTTGGAGTTATGAATTTGGTACATTTGGTTTTAATACCATTCAAATGCAAACTATTAACATTAAACCAATTTTCTAATTTGGATATAGCATTATTTATCCCGTGTAGTGGCTGTGTAAGAATGAAAACAACAGAGGGAAACAAACCAAGAGATGTGCAGCAGCATCTTCCTGATAACAACTAAAAATTAGAAACAAAAGCGATACAATCAATGACGGATATCACTTAAAAGATACGTTTATTGCCAGAGTTTAAAGGCCTGTGATCTTGGAGTAATTCAAGGCTTTAAACTCATCTATGACGAGCATATTACCAGAGCATATTACATTACATCCAAGCCATACAAAGCCATAGGATTTGTCATCCACTGTTCTTGTGCCTTCTACAGTCTAAAAACGACGAAAATTATCTACTTCTCATTTTTACGACCTATTACAGGATATGCATCAGAGGTTTGAAACCCGTAATATGAGAATTACTAGTCTCGTATCTTGATTACGGAGTCCATACAAATTGAAGAAAGGTGCAAACGGTATAATTTTCTCCCTTTAACTATTGGACGTAATAATAATGACGTATGTTTTTTCATAGAATAAGGGTGATAAACGCCTATCAGCTATCCTCAATTACTAACCAAAATGCAGATGCGGAAAATGCAGATGCTCTGTCACCTGTTAGGAATAAGATTGAATGTCTCCTTTCCAGTAAAACGGGTCTCCAGTTCTCTGCACTCTCCATACGAAACACAGTAGCGTTAGGCTGCTGTTTATTTATTTATTTAAAAAGGTATACCAACAGTACATGTATACATATTATAAAGTTACATTTTTAAAGTACAATTCTTTATACATATATCTATTATAGACATGCACAACATTGACAGGAGATATTAAATAACAACACAATATATATCTGAAAATTTTGAAACAATAAAATAATAAAATTCACCAAAGCAAAACTAAAAACTTAGCTGGGGACAAATGCCTCTTCATAAAAGGCCGGCCAGTTTTCGTTTCATTTAATTAACAACGAGTCGTGAAAAATGTCTATTGTTTCAATATTCATCTCATTGTACTGCGCAACATCTAGCGAGAGAAGAATGGCGTCCAAGATTAGTCCCTACAGAAGGCAAGGTAAACGTTTTTTTTGATAGGATGTCGGGGTATGTGAAATGGCACCGTCAATTTAACACGATCCAGGAGTTCACTACATTTTATTTTACCGTTGACAAGTCCGTGCAATAATACCAAATCCTGTTCTCTCCAACGGCTACGCAACGAGTTCATTTAAAAAAAGGTAAGACGACGCTCATATGGTGACCGGTGTGACGCACCCTGTGAAATAAATGCCAGATGCCTAGTTAACGCACGCTGAATACCCTCCAAGCGTTGAGAGTGAACATCATATACAGGGTTTTATGCCACGCTAGTGTACTCCAAGTTATTTCAGACCAAAGCATTGTATAATATTTTATGGGTGCAATTTAAACATAAACACGCAGTACTTCGCCCAAGAAAACCTAGCATTTTCAAGTATTTATTTACAATGTTATTAATATGTGAAGTGAATTTAAGGTGCTTGTCCACTGTTACACTTCTCTTATTTCTTCTACTTCAGTTAATGTTGAGCCGCTAATTTCATAAGTGGATGGGAAATGATTTTTCTTTTTGTAAATTTTGTATGATAGCATTTATCAACGTTTAGGGCCATAACGTTTGATTCACACCACGGGTGAATACTTTTTCAGTCCTCTTGAATAAGTTTCATGTAATGGGCAGAATTGCCTGCTCTGCAAATTTTTATATCATCCTCAAATAGGTTGAATTTACAGTTTTTGTTTTGTTCCAGTTGTTCATCGCTATATCTTCGATACATATAAGAAATAGTATTGGGCCTAAGTGAGAGCCCTGTGGGACTTCTGACGATACAAAATATATATCTGACTTAAAACCCCCAACAGCAACAACCTGGGGTCTCATACTGAGGTTAGACCTAAACCAGTGAAGCAAACTATAATGAAAGGGTCATTCGCAATTTTTTTAAAAGTAGTGCGTGATTTCTTTATCAAAAGCACTGGTAAAATCTGTGTAATTTGACTTCCACTATCCACTCCCAGTGCAATTTCAGAAATAAATGAGTGTTACGTTGGTATTCCGTGAGAGCGTTGTCCTTCCTCCAACCAACCCATTCGTGCTATAGCTATGCTACTAATAAAGCTGCAGCATGGCTCTACCACGTAGAAAATATTTTTATCTAAACATTTGTAATGATTAAATTTAATCCCAGGAATCGTTCTTATTCTGATCTTATTTCAAATGTTCCAATAACAAATATGAAGAAACGCAAACTTCTTTACATAAACAGAGCTCATACGAATTATAGTCGTAATTATTTCATGATTAGAACTGCTTAATTTATAAACTCGCTTAACTTTTATATTGATCCATTTAATACTTCCTCCAGCGTGGCCGAGACAGAGTACCTTAACCAGTGAATATTTATTTTTTATATATAGATTTTAACTTTGAGGTATTGTTAAATTTACTAATAATATACACTCGCTGCCCGCAGCGCAATAAAATGGGGAAACAGGATGCCGCGTGTGTTGCTCTCTGTCACACTAACGGGCCTTACGACAGGCATAGTGACGCGTGACAGTCGTGTCGATGTGTATATTATTATAGTATGTGCCAAATCGATTGAGAAAAACGGGCGATGACCTCAGATATGAGCCGAGTGTCAAAAGGCGTAACTTACAAAATCCCAATTTAGATGTGAAAAGTGATAACAATATTTACATATGTTTAGTTTTTTGTTTCTTAAATAATATTGACTGTGGTTTTTATAAACATCGTAATATCTTAAGATACATCGCGAAAAATGTGTTATATTTTATATTTCAATTTACGGTAAGTAACGCAGCAATTCATTTAATAACAGTTTTATATTAAAAATAATATTTGAAGCAATATAATTACCATATTGAGCTTTTGCAAATTCATCACTTTAAAATAAACAAAACGCCCGTTACGTCAGTTCGTTATAAAAGAAACGTGACAATGGCAGCCAGAGACGTGTCACCTTTTTTGGAAAGGGTACGTTTCACGAAAAAATACAACTTTCAAGTTAACAGATGTTAAAAATTTACTTAAAGATGGTTTAACTCAAATCACGCCAGATAATTGGAAAGACTGCATTCAGCATGTCTTTAAGGTTGAACAAAAATACATATAAAATGTGCCTATATATTGAAGGTTTGTAGCCCCGGTTAAACGACCGAGAGGTCACTGTCCGTTTTTCTCAATCGATTTGGTACATACTATAGTGAGTTAATTGTCATACATTGTAATATGAATTGTTTGGATACGTTGCCTGAGATGTCGCCATGGCTTCTCAGTGAGTTACCTCCTTAATCCACTCACGACGGCGGCAAAGACCGCAGTGAGTAAAGTATGTATGTATGTAGAAGAGTAGATTAAAAATAGATTAAGTTGAACAATTCATATTTTAAAATGTAATCGTGCTTAGCCCTCTATGGGGACGTGATAAATCTACACCATAAGCCACTAAAACTACTTTTTTAATGAAAAAATAGCAATTGACCCATTTAAAAAAGAAGTTCAACAATCATTTATATGTCTGACAACGTGCTTTTTATAACATTTACGTGTTCAATATGGTTATTAGATACGATTTCATGCGACAAAACGTTAGGTTCTTGATTTTTAGGCGCTAGTAGAACATACCTACACGCTTTGCGCTTAAGGCATGCAAAAAGAGTCCTCCAACTAATTTCGCCGACATTGACATCGGATCTTCAATTTCTGTTGTATTATTGTTCATGTTAGTTTTTTGACAGTAGGTAGGTTTAACTTGCGGCTGCGGTGACCCTTGGGCCACCCTAAAGCCGCATACATTATAATAATATAAAATTAATATAATGTTGAAACATTTGAACTTTTAATTTAAAAAAATGAAAAAGCTTAAATCAATAGTAGTTTTGACTAACATTCTTAATCAACATATGCTCAAAATTATTTCCCTAAATTAGCTAGTAAGATAGTTATATTACTAGATCGTGCTCATATCATAGTTATATTCCGGTATATAGCTATATCCCTAGGGATATAACTATATCTCGGCTTCAATTATGTTACTGCAACGTATGTTTAGTTTAATTTAATGTTGTTTAGGCCTAATTGTAACGATTTGCCACTTTCAAAGGCGCTCATCTCGAGCGGGGTCCGGTTTGATGGCGGGTTGCGCGGGTAGGGCATTCCCTTGCGCCTGCGGCGGTGCCAGCCAGTCTGGAAGACTCGATTGTGCGCTGCAGCCGTGCCGGTGGGGGGTCGCGAGATCAGACTGGAACAATCTCTTGTGCGTGACGGCCCTGTTGGTTAAATTGTGAGGTCGCGAGTTATATAAGAATTGCTACGTCGCATTCCGACGGCCTCCATTATGTTGTCTTATTTTCGTTAACATACGTGACAAAGAGGCCTTTTTTTGAGTGATTACTTTAACTTCAATTGTTATTAATTTACGTCGATGAGTTGCTTGTGTGGCATTCTGATATCGCACGAAGAAATTTTGCTTATCGGGTGGAACGTTAAAACGTTGTGACCTGGAAGGAGATCGCGTTCCTCTTAGATTATATTTTTGTGCTAAGTGACGTAAGACTTAAGTTAAGATAACGGTGAACGCCCACGGGACTGATTGCATCTTGTGTAGCAGAGCATCGCATGTGGGTCTGCTAGCCGATTACCTCGGTGACGTCGGGTCACATCACACACACTACCTTTACTTACCACTGACGATGCCTTGTGGTCGACCCCGCCTCCGGAGCTCGGTAAGTTTTATGCTTGCTTGTGCAGCCATTATATAATAGTTATCCATAGGCCATTTGGGTCTGACCCTCGGTTGCTTGTCGACTTTTGTCGGGGCAACTGAGGGCCGTAACAAATGTATTTGTAACACATATTATATTAGCTTTCAGCATTCTTGCTCCTTACACTCGTAAATTTTATCTATGCCAAATCTCACAATCTTTCGTGCGGACAATATGCTTAAATAGGGGTACTAAGTTTTCTCCTCCCTTATAAATATATATATAGTATAGTGTAAAGGCGGTTGTAAGAATATCTTCCATATCGTCACGTGGGAGTCGTAAGTGGCGACGGAGGGAATCTGAAACGGGATAAGGGCAGCAGCAACTTCATTAAGAATGCTGTTGTCAACCCGCCTCTCAAGCGTGACAACTATGGTAAAATTCCCCATAAAGCAATCTATGGGGGAGGTCTAAGTTCAGTAGTAGACTTTTATACGTAGTAAGACTTTTATAGAATTAATGGAGATACACAACGCTACCGGTAACGGTACCGGTAGCGAGATACTAATCATTTTAGTTGCGGCGCTGCGCGGCTGCAGGTTCGAATCTCGCACGAAACGAATATTTAATATGGCCTACAAATATTTGTACCAGGTCGAGGTGCACATATGCAAACAACATCGATGTCAATAGCTTCTTTATTTCTTAAATAACACACATAGTTGAGAATATAATTTTATTCTAGTTGTATCTACTTATAAATATAAATGAAACTTATTGAAATCACTATAATTTTAGATCGTTATATTTGGAAGGCTTGAGTACACTTGTAAATTATTTATAACAACAAAATGTTAGTACGATAACACCCTCATTCATAATTCATAGGACTTGTCATAGTCCTATTGTAATGGAGTAAAGCGTCACTAAGCGGAAATCGATTATTTTTAAATAGGGACGCAAATTAAATTTGCAGCGTAGAAATAAATCTGAGTGTATCTTCTCTAAAAAGTGTTTTTTGAACCAGCGAGCAGCAAACTGGTTGACGGAGATTATTACGAATGAATGTGATTATTGGCAATAATGGACATGTGTGGTTTTCTCTAATATCAAAAAACGAATGGCATTTTAAGCCTAAAGATCAGTGAGTAGTGAAGAACATTAGGGAGGGAGGGAGAAGGGGGAGGGATGTTAATTCGTTTAGAGTTGCTGTTCCTCAGGAGGCTATATACTAGCGCCGAACCGTTAAAAAAAAAGAAACTATTTCCGTAGAATGTAAAAAAGTGAAGTTACCGTCATTGTTGTCCACTGCCAGGCGCTTTGGCCTTCTCTCGCATCTAGAGGCTTGCTCAAGTACGCTGCTCCAGTTCATATGACTTTACACATATATTTTATTCTTTCCTCAGGAAGTTTTGGAAGCCTCAGGAAGCCGCTCCGCACGTGGTAGTTTACTTTATTTTCTTGTGTCACGTTTAGTTGTATAGAAAACTTCATAATTAGAATAAGCATTCGTTAACATAAAAAGTAAAAACAATTTGATGATATGAGATGATTAAATATTATTATTATAGCTATGGGATTGAAAGCTACATGAATAACAATTAAATTTATCAGTGCGTGAGATTGGTGTTTTAAGGGAATCTATTCTAAAAATAACTATTGAATATAATAGCGAATTAAAGCTTGAAACAATCTAAACATGTGCCGACTATTAAGGGCAGATGGTGTTTTCATGATATCCTATTGCCTTTTGCTGTTATTAGCCAATATTGGTCTAAGCCAATCGAAATAAATGTTTTGTAAGTAAATAAATGTGCTTAGTTGTACCTAAAATAATTTTGAATGGTTTTGTTGTTATACAAGGGACAATGGGAACTCCCCAAATCTGCAGATAAAATATTTAATTATATGTATAGTTGGAATTCCTGAAAAGTTCCATCTTAAGGTATATTTATTTAAGGTAATTTTTTCTCAATTTAAAATGCTTAGTGATGTGTGCATGTGCTACTGGCACATTGCAACCTAAACTGACGTTTATAAATATTTATATTCTGTTGATGCCTATTTTTTAATAAATTAATTAGTGTTCATTCATTAGATTTTTTATAAAGATAAATAAATAATTAAGTTTATTTTTTAGTTCAAGTTTAAAAAACAACGTCACATAACGTTAAGATTTTCTTCCCTCAAGAAAGAAAAAAGTGAAAGTGGTCTACATCACAGAACACTATTACTC
>DWHP01001387.1:0-16234 GCA_018247895.1 Parnassius honrathi
AGGAACAGGAAGCATTATTATTCCAGTGCTGCGATGAACCTTGTGAAGTTAGATGGCTTGCAGGATATGAAGACTGCTGACGATATCTGCTCGGGAGCGAATTGGTGGGGTATTTTATGACGATGATGAAGCTTGAAGTTTCCGAAGGTTGTTGGTAGCGTGTTCAGATCATGTCGGGGTCACCACTGTGGCTGTAGGAAGGACAAGGGGAGATCTCTCGCCAGGCAAGGTGTTGTGCCCGGGGAGCGGCCAACACTCCGTGTGATAATTACGAAGATGTTCTATATATACTGTTTATGATTCGGAACTTTCGATAGCGCGATTTAGGCTTCGGTGTGTCTCGCTTGTGGCGCGACGACAATATTAAAATTTGTTTCGCCCAAATAAATACGCCATACGACACCACAATATTAAAATTTGTTTCTCACAAATAAATTCTATTGTTTCATTTACTAACTTAGAAAATATTATTGTAGGCTAATAATTCTAGAATATACGTGGTAGAGGCACGCCACAGCACACACATTTATATTATGGTTGTAGCACGAATGGGTCGGCTCGACCGGGGTAGGAACACGCTCTCACCGAATACCAGCGTAAAATAGCAGCTTAATACTGCCGTGTTTCTTATGGTGAGTGTAGATCCGGAGACCCTACTTTTACTGGAATCAAGGCATTCTATCCAAGTCCTCAGGGGTGACAACGCATCTACCTCTTGATTCTTAATCGAGGAAAAATGTAGACGTCTATGGGCCGCAGCATCCACTTACCATCAAGTGGACTGTGTGCTCGTTTATCACCCTTATTCTCTATAAAAAATATTGTATAATCCCGCAAATCTTGCGGATCTGCGGGAATGATGGGTCTCAATCTTGCGGATTAGATTATTTTTTGGGATTATTTTTTGATTATTTTTTGGGTCCAAGATTATTTTTTGGGTCCATTCCCTAATCCTGATTTCTTTCACATTTATTTATCTAAGCATACATGCTCGTTGGTTTAAGGTGCACTTTAAATTAGACCCATTTTCAATATATCGCCAATTTGGCCAATAAACTGCCATCTAAGGCAACCCTTGCCGTTTCTGCCTCGCACTGCTGCAGCATAAATTTGCAAACAAACAAGCACACAGTCCACCTGATGGTAAGTGGTTGCTGTGGCCCATAGACATCTACATCTACCCTCGATTACGCATCAAAATGCAGATGCGTTGTCACCCGTGAGGACTAAGAATGCCTCGTTTCCAGTAAAAAGGTTCTCCGGTTCTCTACACTCACCATATGAAACACAGCGGCATTAAGCTGCTATTTTACGCTGATATTCTATGAGAGCGTGGTCCTTCCCCGGTCGAGCCGACCTATTCGTGCTGCAACTATACTTCTAATATAACTGCAGCATGGCTCTACTACGTATAAAAAATAATCTCTGTAAATAATAATTGAGACATAGGCATAGGAGACAATTAAAATCACTGGAGACAAGAAATAAAAGGCGTAATGAGTATCAAAACGTCAGTATAATTTATTACGGCTTCAAGATATCTTTGTACATTTTATACAAAACAATAATTTTTATTAAGACTAATAATTACAATCCAAAAATTACATTTATTTTCAAATTTATAATTATTACAGCTAATATCACGATTTAGCTTAATTATATTAAATAGGTACTCAAGCGACACATCTATGCCAATATAAACGATAACATTGCAAACATCTTATATACACTTTAATCGTATTCTTTAAAAGCACATTGATAAATGCCTTAATAATTATTCATACCTTAATAACATATATGTGAATAAAGAAATTAACAACAAAATATTACGTAAACAAAAATATAAATGCATGAAATGATTTTTATAAAATTAATGGATAAATTAAGTAAAGTAGGTAGCATACGTACGTCCCACAGCTGGGTTCAGGCTTCCTCTTATTTCTGAGAGGGTTATAATATAAAATAAAATAAGTGCAAAATAATGAAACAATCTTAACCTATGAGATTGTCTGCCTTTTAAACACAAAGTTAAAGTAAGTACTTTGATTTTATTTTAATTTTAGGGTAAAAGTACTTTTTGTTACGATAAAACGCTTATATTTGTGAATATGAAATTTATAAGTTCATAAACTATTTGGTGTTGTTTTACAATAAGTAAGTTCGCGGAAATATTCATTCATGAATAGACTATGTAATTACATTCGATATTTTTATCTTAATATTTAAAAAAAGGTTTCATAGTCAGACTCAACATTTTCAGGAGACCTTTGTACAAATATTATATCATTTAAACGTGATTATCGTAATTTCAAATCATCATCAGTAATTAGGTATGTAAAAATTGACATTTTTTTGTTTTATTTGTTTATATTTACAAAGTGAATAATCAATAATAAACGTTATTATGACAATAGTGGATTATATTTTTATATAATAAACGAAAATTGGAGAAGTATGAAACATATTGTTTATTTTAAACAAAGTACGTGCGTCCTCTAGCTAAACATGAGCCTGCTACAGAACGAGAAGTGGTCGGCGAAATATCTTCCACCCTAGAATATACGTGACCACTACTCGGGGATAGCCTGAGGTCATAATTAAAACGTGAACACGGTCTGTTGTCAATTGACATGTAACTATTGTTAGAGTTGTTCCCTTCACCGTACGTGTTATTATCAGAGGAAGGAGAACTTTCATTCTGAGATGACTCTCCATCTTTCCTGTTACAATATTGCAATGAATTTGTGAAATTTGGCTTTGAGCAAGTATCGTTCGTAACTGGCATTGTTGTATACCTTAACGTTGGAGTGTGGCGCAATGACTTTTTAAAAACGTTTTTCTCTGAACCTTTAACAGTTATAATAGTATCAGTTGAATTGAGCAATGCGATAAATCTATCCCAAAAACGGGGATCATTCCACGATATATTTTTAAATTTATCTATTAAAAATCCGAGCTCGTCATTTATTTGGTTGTTATCTACAATCTTAATGAATATCACCTTATTCAAATCGCTACGATTTAGTGATTTTAAATAACTATAAAACATGTTTTTAAAATGAATGTCACAGAGATCGTTGCATATGAAATTTGTCGTTAGGATCACTAATAATCGTTTTGTTAGTCTAGAAGACTTAGAGAAACTATCCAAGGTTAATATGTTCAAAGTGGATTCGTCCATTGAAAGTTTTTTAGCAGTCATTTTTCTGAACTCTATCTCTGACATTATATTATGATAAATAAACTGGGTATCTTTGGTATTGCATATCACGTAATAATCGTACATATGGTTGGGATTGCCTTCTAACATATGATCAACGTTGGGACATGACTGTTCTTTGAACAAAGGCATGCCGTACTTTGTGTATAACCAATCGCTGACATCGTATCTGAAAGCGTAGAAAATCGCACATATTAAACAGATCAAAACAATTATGATTATTACACCACATATAACAGCAAAATAGTTCTCTGGAAGAAATAATGAAGTGGAAACTATTTCGTTCATAGAAACTGTGGGATCTTTCATTGTGCCCATGTACTCTTTACAATGACTTAACACAGAAGCTATAGTTATTTTAGTGGGTTTGCCTTCATTGTCAGTACATAGCATTTTCTCGGGATCGCCAGGATCCCGGCGAAGCCATGAATCAAGTTCAGCAATACTTTTGCAATCACAGGAATACTGATTACCTTCTATGGATACGTGAGCCAAACTTTTGGAAGAAGAAGCTAATAATTTCCAAGGAAAAAAATTAACAAGCTTATTTTCGTCAATTCTGAGAACTGAGAGTGATTTTAATGAGGAAAATGTGTTATTGGCTACATGAACTATTGCGTTATGATCTAAATACAGCTCATTCAAACTGTTAAGATGTAAAAATTCGTCACCTTTTAACTCAACCAATTTATTATTTTCCAAATGTAAGACTCGCAGAGAATCCACGCCTTTGAACGTTTGGTTATTAACTTCTTTTAACTTAGTATTATTGAGATAAAGGACTTGTAATTTCTTTTTCCCAATAAACACGTGGTTTCCTAAATTAGTTATATGATTTCCGTCCAAATATATTTCTGTAGCATCCATGGGAATGCGTTCTGGTACTTCAGTGTAGCCCGCATTGGAACAATCAACAACATTCGCATTCCATGTTATGTCGTGATAGCACCTACAATTACTGGGACAAATCATTTCACAGTCGCAAGCAACAAAATCACAACAATGGCACAGGGCGAAGCAATGACTTTCATAGGGACAAAGAAAATCTGAAGGTGACATATCGATAATCAACTTTTTTAGTTTAGCACGGGAGTGTACAAGTGAACAGTATGCTTTGTCTAGATCTAAGACACGCGGGTACTGTCGACTATGGCTCAAATAATTAATGCGTTGAATCCATTCCATTGAACAGTCACAAATAAATGGGTTACCGCTTATAAAGAACTCGGGCAAATCAATGTCTTCATCAATTTGATCTATTCTAAAAGCATTCATGTCAAGTTGAACAAGTTTGTTATTATTTAGAGTTACTATTGACAATTTTTGAAGTTTAGAAAATGTACCTACTTGAATATGCTGAATGTAATTGTCATTTAAATACAACTTTTCGATAGTTTTGGGTATTGATGTTACTGTCAATTGAGTTATATTATTGTAGCTTAAATCCAACAATTTTATATCGCCATTAGAGTACAAGTCGTCATTAAAAAAACTTTCGATGTTATTCATATGCAAGTCCAACCACTCTAAGCTATTAGGAAAACTATTGAAATCGAATGACACTATTTTATTTGCAGACATATTAAGCCAAACCAAATTATTTAATGTTGAAAATATGCCGTCAAACGTTGTTATATCATTTCCATCCATACGTAATAATTTTAAATTTATATTTTTGCGAAAACAACCAGGCGTTACGTACTTAATTTTATTTGAAGCCAAATTAAGAACTTGTAATTGCGGTAAATACTCAAAAGTATCCTCGTTTAAATAAGTTACTTTGTTATCAACTAGTCGTAAGCCAAATAATTCAGATAAGCCTCGAAAATTGTCTTTACTTAGGTAGCTTATGTTGTTGTTTCCAATGTCCAATGACCTTAGTGAGCGTAATTTTTGAATAGACGAGGGAATCGACGACAATAAATTGTCGTTCAGACCTAAGTCTTCTAGGGTAGTCATATTGTCAAAAGCATTTTCATCAATATGCACTATTTTATTATTATCAGTAAATAATTCATGTAATACATGCAAATCAGTAAAAAGGTGGGTATGAATATGTGAAAGTTTATTATGTGATAAGGTAAGTGAATGCAAATTTCTTAACTCTTCAAACGCATGCTCTTCAATTATAATTATATCATTGTGCTCTAAGTTTAACTTTTGCAAGCTATATAAGTCTTGAAACATAAAACGGTCTATATTCGTAAGTTTATTATAGGATAAATTTAAAATAACCATACGTAACAATCCTACAAACGATCCCCTATTAATCCACTGACTAGTTAAGTCATTATGCGAAATATCTAATGTTTGAAGTTGATCTAAACCACTGAAGAGACCGGGAGGCAGCACATTAATTGTATTATTGCTGAAAATTATTTCTTTTAACGATTTCGTATCCGAAAAGAGATCTGGTGGAATAGTATTAATAAAATTACTAGATAAATTTAAAACATTTAAACTAAGTAATCCGTCAAAAGCACCATTCTCTATACTCGAGATTGCATTGTTTTGAAGAAACAATTTCGATAATGAACGAAGCTTTGAGAGACAGTTATCAGTCACAACAATCAAATCATTATAAGACAAATCTAGTGTCTCTAACACTAAGTTACAACTTCGAACGCTCAAATTTTGTTCTCTTAATGAGTCAGAAAAACCAATAGTTTTAATATTTTGTAAATGATTTTTACTTAGATTTAGTGTTTTTAAGCTAAACAACCAGCAAAATGTCTCGGTGTTAGTACTCCAAACATTGTTGTCACTTAAATCGAGCTCGATAAGTTCATTCAAACCTGAAAACGCGTGTTCATGCAGCTCCATTGTCATAGCAGACCATTCACTATTATGCGTTGTAACATGTAACCGCTTCAGATCTTTAAAGTTTTCGAAAGCCCGTGCCGGTATCTGACGTATTTTGCATTTGTCAATGACAAGATCTCGCAGTTTATTCAAATTTTTAATTTTTCCGGAAGTTTTCTCTGTGTGTGGTACAAGTGTGCTCTCAAAGAATAGAATTTCACTGCATTGGACGTGCAAAGAAATTAAATCATCAAAATGAGTCCGACTGATGTTTTGCAAAAGACGCTCCAAACTGCTTATAGTTCGGATCTTGCAGAACAGTACTGCATTTTCCGGCGCTTCCGCTTCGAGACTACGGTAGGCGCACTCATGCGGCATCTCAGCCGCGGTGCTCCTTTTGACAGCATGACAATAGAATAACACATACACAATAATACGATTAAAATTTCGGCGCTCAAGTCTATTCACTAGAGTTTCTTTCATTGGCATTTTACGGTCTTAGCAAGCTACAGTAAGACATTGAGGTCGGCTGTGCCATTTATAATGAGGCGGTGTAGTCAATCACGTCATAAATATTCACGTAAAGGTACTGGCATCGCGATTCGCGTGGCATAGTTGTAGCGCGTTAGCGATGAGCGTCTTGCTCCGATGGCGGTTGCCCACCGACTGAGCGGCGCTCCGTAACTCCGCCCCACGACGCCCGCCGACGCCCGCTACCGCCACCCGCCCGTCGTCTAAAGAAACTTCATCTCATAGGTATTATCAAGGGTGCATAAGCCGTTGAATTATTCCGGTGCGGGAGTATCGAGCTTAATTATAAACAAAGGTAGTGTTAAGGGAGCATTAAAAAATCACCCATATTAACGATAAAACTTAAATTTTAACTTAGATACGATTGAGTTTTAAAAGTAACATTTACTATTATCACAGGCTCTGACGTATTCCATCATATTATACAATGGTAACAAAAAATCTATGACATTTTTGTTTTGAGTTGGTTTGGTTGGTTGGTTGGAGTCACTTTCCCTCAACTATCCATAAAGTGATGTCAACTCAATTGTCACTTTTTTTAATTTATTTATTCCCAATTTTAAGAATACACTTTCTTACAATCAAAGGCTGCCAAACTGTGACAGTGTCAACAACGGTAATTAGACGATGCATTATTTATGTACTGATATTTTTAATTAAATTAATGGCATGTTCAATTTTATTTAAGAGACTAAATAAAACAGTAAAGAAAACAGTATACTTTAAGAAAACGGTAAAGACGTTAAAGGCCTTCGATTATGTATTATAACGAGTTGTTGTTTTCATAAGGTTATTTACAGTTTGAATGTTTTTGATCAGATCCCAAAATAATAAATACAGGCGTTATCTATCGTATTTCATGATTTTTAAAATATTTTTTTACTAAAAGAACAAAAGCGTTTTGGATACGTATACCTATTTTCTTTCCTGTTTATGTTCAGTTTACGTTTTAATCAAACAATTTCAGAATTATTGAAATCTCTTATAATATTAGATATTTACATACGATATTTACATTTAAGTGACAACAATGTTTGGAGTATTTACATACGATATTTACAGTAATAACCTCGTTTGTTTTCAGACCGAGCTAATGCTTGACGGATTTATATTATAAGGAGATTGGTTTTATCACCTAACAGCACATGATGTGAGGCGCTCTTCAAATTCGACAAAGAGTTTGTGGCCTTTTTGCTTAAATTTGGCTTCATATTTATGAAGATTTCAAAAGCCGCTTTCTATCATATGATGATACTTTTACTCGTTTGCCACCCCGATTATATTATAAATAGCAAAAACCTTATTTATTTTTGTGCAGAGGTAATGCATGTTTGCCATATACTCTGTTAGGGAGATAAGTATATATCTTACATGAAACTCTTTATCCGTAAATTAGAAAAATAACGTAATGTAACTTAAATAATAACAGTTTCGTTAACAGTAGCGTCCATTGAATGTGAAACTTGTGTGGTTTTTTAAGACTAATACGTCAACATCAAGAGCACCTGTTGTGTTGCTAAACTTTACAAAACTTTTACTTGGGCACCCGCGAAAACGAAATAAAAGCCTCGTGTAATAGTTTTATACGACACCATATGCTACCAAAGTTAGCGTATTCACTTATATTAAGAGCTATACAAAAATTGAGGTACTTATTACTTATTTATTTTTCATATATGCTAGTGATGTAGCTGGTGGCTTTACACACTATTTTTAAACGACTTCAAATAAGAGGAGGTTCTCAATTCGATTGTATATTTTTTTACGTGTTACCTCAGGACTTTTTTCTAGGTGAAACGATTTTGATGATTCTTTTTTTTTCACTGTTGTACAAATTTTTTAATTCTACTTGTAAAGCTAAGTTATATCCAAATTACTCTGTGGGAAATAGCATGATATTGAATATATGATCATCATTAGATTGCATTGTAACTTTTTTAAATCATGATAAATATTAAATATCCTTACCACCACTGGAAAACACACTTAGTATCAACAAGTCTAGTACAGCCATTGCTATCACGCAGTATGACCCTATAGGGAATAATTTCTGATAAAATTAAACTTTGAGAAAATGACAGAATACTCACTTTTTCAACAGAAGAGTATACTGAAAGTCGAAGATAAAGCAGAGGTGGGTATTCTACAATATTTGTAAAACCTTAGTCGTTTACGCGAATGAATTAACGACCATTCAAATTCTTATTCACCATTTAAATTCAAATTCTTTACTCAATCAATGATCCGTTGACACAAAACCGACAAAATTAGCTAAAATAAAAAATGATTAATGTTATAGTTAAAACCAATGATATAATTACATAGCATAATTTACATATCTGTACCACCAAATAAATAATATTTAATTAAAACAGCCTTGATTAAACACTCTTCATATATAATAACTGTAAGTAGTCAGTAATGAGATCTGATTAAAATTTATAGTATTTAATTTCAAGTCTTGCCATGATGCTTATTTAACATAGGATTAAGCTAACCATTTCTTTTATTTATCGTAATATCTTGCAGGGTTCATAAAACAAGTTAAAAATGGATAAAAGTGTATAGAACCGGATCTCAATCTTATTGTTTCGACTTTACAAAGCCTATAAATAATTCAATGCCATAAAAACATTCAAAGGTAAAAGTAAGCGCGTAATTATAAAGTAGTGACTCAAGCTGGACGGAGAGCATAGAGTCACCCGAGTCGTTACATCATGGGAACAGTTTTCGTCATAATTGCTCAATGTACGTAATTGAGATACGCGGTGCTCTAACTACTTTATGGCAATTTGTAGCCGTTCATATCCCGAACGCTGGACCACCCACTGATGTGTTAATGTTTATATGAATATATTTTTAATTTATAACTACTCTACTTTGTTAACAAAATTGATCAGCAAAATATATGATTTTTCAACAGTATATAATACGTAAATAGATCCTTGTTGATAATATAATGTTATTTGTAAGTACTTATCATTTTCCTTACTAATTACTCTTGTAATTAGTGTAATGCTAAAACATAGTGTTATTTTATATGCTATTACTATATAATCATAATACAGATATTATCTTCTTTCGATTTAAAGTCCACTGCTGAACATAGGCCTCCCCCATTGATTGCCACGCTTGGTTATCAGAAAGATACTGATGCCCATCTTCTGATCAATTCCCGCTGTCGCCTCTTACGACACTTTTGCCCACAGGATGATAACGTAGCGGTGGATTCTCTTACTTTGGAGGACTAACATGGACCTCGTTTCCAGTAAAAAGGGTCTCCCGTTCTCTACACTAAACATACGAAACACAGCTACATTAAGTTGCTATTTTTACGTTTGTATTAGAGCGAGCTCGATTCCTATTCCACTATTTCACTATTCCACCCATTCTAGCTACAACCATAATATAACTGCAGCGTGGCTCTACCACGAAAAAATTAGGTTTCTTTAACCATTCTTGCCTGATACAAACTTGTATCTTGCAGATTTAGAATGGAATTGAATATAATAATATATATAGGAGCCAACCAATAAGGAAGTGGTTTGCGAAAGTCGTACGTATAAGTTAAGGTGTAGCAATGTCGATATTAATGCAGATTTTCATTAAGAATTTCATTTAAATATTTTAATATAAAGAAAACAACGATATGAACTTCAATATAAGGGTTTGATAAAAATATTTCATATAGAACACATTTGTCTATCAGTTCGAGCACATTGAAACTGTTCCCATGTATCAAAAGTAGATGTAAATGTATTTTCCAAAAAGTCGTATTCAAATAACACTACAATGTTACATCTGTAATAATTGATTGTTAGACGTTTTTCCGCCAGTCAAAAGGGTGAAAAATTCGCTTTTAATAAAAATTTACAGCCAACTTCAAACCACTAAAAAGAATAAAATGTAATTTCATATTCTTTATTTATAACAAGATTAGGGTGTAGACTCTCGATTGTATATGATTAAACTCAGTACGTTAGAAGTACTGTTACATCAATCGAAAGTAGCATACTAAATAAGAACGATCTAATGCATGCACGCAGTATAATATTACAAACCGTCAGAGGAACTTAGAAATGCCTAATTAAAAATGGCGTAGGTACGAGCCATTACCAGTATTGAATATAAGGCACACAAAATGATTTAAGGTTGTGTTAACATAGTAGCTATTTACTGAGTTTGATTTTATTGCATAGTTAACTTTTCTTTTTGTAAATTTTTAATGTTTTTAGATTTATATTATTGGTAGAATATGACCTTTCTCTAACTGTTGTCATCCCCATCATCACCCTTTCGCAAGTCAAAAGTGAACAAAATCCTCCCCAACGCCAACAAACCTGACACCACCACCACGCCACAAAGCCAACCTGACCCAACTGCATCTATCGACTTACTGCATTTCTTACCAGGTCGTCACTCCATCTGATAAATGACACCTCTACACTTCGCTTACAGGTACGATGCTGCCACTCAAGAACCTTTCTTCCTCATCGGTTGTTGTTTATTCATGACCATCATAAATCCAGCACTATGCCCCTTCAGCTTACTGATGATCCGTTACGCTGTTAATATGGTTTGTTACTCAGGCTTTATGAGGATATCCTCATTTTGAAATCTATTGCTATCAATTTTATTTCAATATCTAAAATTGTGCGTTGAATTATGTAGGTTAAATGATACACGAAGACAAACATCCTTGAATCTTGCAACATAAAATAGTAATATGAATGTCCCACATAATGAGCGAGCTGGAATAGATGATTTATTTTCTCGCAAGTTGGTTTTAACGTAATTGTATCCACCGCTAGAGACCACTCGTGGGTGATTACTGATTACCGAGTGGGCTTGTACCGCCCCCAGCAATAATCGCCTTGTTAACTGTAATCGGGTAATAGACGTGTTTTATCGATTTAATTTAATTTTTTACTGTAATGATTACTTACGAATACAGTTATACGTTTAATAGTGAATAGGAATGTCTGGCTATATGTTATACAGAAATTTTAAATATAGGGGTTTTCCCATATATACATGCCAAAACTATACATATATATATTGTTTTGTTTCATTTGTAATAAACCTACCTTTCTTATAGGATAGGGTGAAAAGCTAGAGCGCATCGCTGGTATAAATAATACTAGCGATGTGCTCCAGCTTTTGCACGAGTGATTTCTGGTTCTGAACAACAGCTCCATCTACCGGGTTCAATTGTAAACCACTCAAATATATACAAAAAGTTTCATCAAAATCAGTGGAGCCAGTTTCGAGTTTTAGAGACTAACTGACAGCAATTGATTTTTATATTGAATAATATCCTATTGTCTATAGTAAATTTAATTACCAGTATAGAATAGTAATAATTGACCATTTTAATCATTTTATATTTTTTAAACATTTTAGTAATTTCTCACGATTTGATGTACACTTGGCTTTGAAGATTTAATTATTAAGTTTAAGTAAAATTAAAAATTGGTAATAATAATAAAATGTTACTGTCACAAAGTACAATACAATTATTATTTTAATTGTAGTGTATCTCTCCTAGCTTATTTTAAGCATGTTTAAGAATAAATTCTATTTTATAAAAGTATATCGTGTCACAACACTACAAGTATGTAAGAGTCTAAAAGGTATGCATATTAAATTTGATTCGCGTGCTGAAACAGTTTATTTTTTGTCAGCACCGGGAAGTGGGACGGCTCTGGAGCTTGTCGTTGTTAACAGTCCCTAACCTAAAGTTTTGATGCCACGGTTTGTTATGTCATTAACCTTACGTAAGAATATCGAAGATACGCTTAAGCTATTGCGTAAATCCTGAAAATAATACAGATAAATAATATAGATATAATAATTATTTATTTAAATATAATATATTATGTTTGTGTAATAATGTAGAAATTTCTATCAGTTTAAGAGTAACTTGAACTTAAATTGGGGAATTAATGGGATCAAGAGAATGGGTTCAAAATCGAAATCAAGGGATGATTTTTCTGTTTCACAAATTTTTCTATATTTATCAAACGAAAATCTTTACATTAACTTCTTATGTAAACATTAACTTCAACCACATGATATTTACCCTAACTGTTGGCGAAATTTTGTACCCAAAATTTTAATAGATAAGGAAAACCATTCGTCACTTATACTTTTACAGTCTTAATATAGTTTTTACAAATTATCTTAATCCTCCACCCGATATTAGCATTTTGAAGAATGCACTGGCATAAATCACTTGAAAATTTTGCATATACTCACCATCAGGTGTTTAGAGCGCAGATCAGATTGGCGAATTTGTTGTGGTATAACAATCCTGTTTACCACGTAGTGGTGGTGTAAGAATATCCACCACCCCATATCGTTCTGTGGATATCAGCAGCATATTTATCACGGAACGCGTGAAATATACAAATCGGTGACGTGAAGCATGTTCAAATGTGCGAAATGGCTGGACCTGTTATCGCCAATCTGCCTGCCTAGCATGGCGATGATAGCAAATCCTCTGTAGATGTAGTAAAATCGTTGAGGAAAAGTTTATTTCTACAGGTAGATGACGATTTTCTTGTTAAATACACGCTTGATAAATTCAGTTTGAGATTGAACACTAGAACAAAAACAAATGTATAAAAATTACATATTAATTTGAAAATACTAAAACGTAAAACTAAAAATAAGCATACATTTTGACAATTATATCATTCCGAATAAGTTTGATGTTATAAAGATTATGAAAATACTTTTAAACAATGCGGAAGTAACTATAGTGTTTTTCTTTAGTATTGAATAACAGTATCTAAGAGTTTTTGACGGTTTTTTTAAATACTCGTAAAACATAACATAAACACTCACTCCTGTCACCCAGAGGGGTAGGTTCTATTTGGCACGATCCTGAAATACCTCTTTTCACCTCCTTTACATCCATATATCTACGCATACATGCTCGTTGGTTAGGGGTACTTCTAATGTGGCCCATTTTCAAAATATCGCCAATTTGGTCGATAAACTTTCTTCTAGGGCGTCCCTTCCCTACTCTGTCGTTCATATCTACCATATAAATTTGCTTAGTCACTCTTTCCTCATTCATTCTTTCCACACGACCAAATCACCGAAGCATTCCTTTCTTAATCCTAGTCACAACATCATCTTGCATACCACATTTATCTCTTATCACGCAATTTCTCACCCTGTCATTCAGATTCAACCCTAGCATACTCCTTAAAGACCGCATTTCTACAGCATTTACTCTACTTTCGTGCTTCTTCTGCCACACCCAACTTTCACTACCATACATTAAAGTAAGGACTAACACAGCATTTTGAATTTTTTTAAATACTATTAGATATACATACGTAGGTATAATGTAGAAAAAACAAAGTAAAAAAACTGACAATTAAGTGTTAAAAGAGTTTCTTATAAAAAATACATTTAATGTAAAGTTATGACAGTTGGGAAGACAAAAAGTAAAAATTTTATTTCATCTTGCACACGTCCCACTGCGGACTTACAAAGCCCCTCTAATTTTTTTCTCGTTTTTAAAATAATTTTGTGGGTTTTCAGTTCCAATTAAGTTCAGAGTCCGCCACGGTACTCCAGCGCATGTTAACGGAACTTCTCAGAAGTGCAGGCTTCATCACGGTATTTTCTTTTACCTTTGAGCACGAGATAAATCAGCACTTAAAATTGCAATTAACAATTTCTTTTGTGCCGATGAGAATCAAAATTGTTTTCTCGAGTACTATAAAATTTTAAAGCGATCGATTATCGCTTAAATATATAAGTATTTGGGTGAGTTGTTATTAAATTAATCTGGGGATGGGCAGCAGCGTCTTCCTAATAACGAATAATAACGAATTAAAAAAAACTGTTGTTGCCAACCCACTTGCCAAGCTTGGCAACCTTAGCAAATATCTCCCCTATGAAGCAATCTGTCTAAAATCTACATATATTCAGCAGTGGACCTTAATGGCTACAGCCTTGGTCAATGGTTATACTATTACAGCGTACATTAATGGTTATTATACCAAATTGGCTTTGTTAATGCTCGTTAACAAAAAGAAACCCTTATTATTACAAAAATATAACACATAAAGGTACCTGCTGTATTCGGTATGTCCATAATGTTGTGACCGTAACGTATGATAAACTCAAGGTACTTTAAAAACAATATGCATTTTTAAATACAACTCAGAACTTTTGTAGCTTAGATATGCATGAGATCTTGTCTTTTTAAAATAACTTTTCTTTAGAGTACTTTTAAGATCTTATTAATTTTTACAATGTTGCAACGAAGCTTAGTTCGATTTACAATAAGAATTGCTTATTAAAATATAAAATATTTAAATAAACAAAGTAATTTAAGAAAACCGAATACTAATTTAAGATTTTTCACATCACTTAAATTCGAAATGGCATCCTGCCTTTCATTCGCTAAATTAAATGTTAATAATGCGATGAAACACGTAGTTTCTATTTAAGAACTGTCGCTTGTGATTTTGTGATGCAAACCAACCGCTTCTCATATATCACAGCCGCACGAAAATCTAAATATGCTAAATTATCACGCTTCGTTCTGAGTTAATATAAGGGGTATATTGCATCCGTTTTATTTAGTTACTCAGATAAAATTTAAATACTTTATGTTTTTAGACGAATATATGTATATAAAATCTGGTAAGAGTTGTAGTCATTTGATTCAGTCATAATGTTATGAATTCTTTGTTTTATAATATTAGTTAATAAATACAAAAAGCAAGTTATCGATTCATAATTACATAAAAAACCGCCTGGTACGGTAGGTGTAAAGTAAGCCTTCAATTCATTTTCCAAAATGTTATTATTTATATTAGGCCGCTGCACTGAATTTGTTGGCGAAATTTAAAAGTCTTTAAAATATTTTATTTCTAAGACACTGTGTAAATAGTTGGATTTTAACCCTTAAACACTCAGCACTTCATGGATTTAAAAAAATCGATCAAAATTTAAAGCACTAAGATGTTGTGTATAGACGAAAATAAATCCCAACTTCAGACGCTTATATGTAAAAATTATTTTCTTCTTTTTATTTCTTTAAAGTGGATTTTTACTTTTTATTTATAGTTTAATTTTGACGCTTTTGAGTCGACGAAACTCATATAAAAAACGTACACTAAAAACTTCATCCTAAATTTTCCACACGTTTGGAGCTGCGGGCGGATTCGACCGCTTGGGGACTGGGGAGTTAGAAGAAAATAGTTACATTCAGAAGCTTCTCTTTTTTAAAAGTCAGCAAAAATATCAGTGATGCAGGCGGGAGAATCACATAAGCTTTTTTTCATTTAAATAAAAATACATATAATATGCTGGCGGTCCGTCCCGGCTATGCACAGGTAATTGTTGGATCTCGACAACAGACCAAATGTAAATCCAAACCATCTACGGACCCATTCAAACACATACAAAAAATTCATCAAAATCGGTCGATCCGTTTTTGAGTTTTAGTGAGACTAACGAACAACAATTTATTTCTTTTAAATAGAGAATATCCGAAATAAGAATTCATGATATAACCTGCGAAATATTATACACTATACTCGTAAATTTCCGAACCTAAAACCCTGAGTCTACATAGTGTTGCAAGCTATAATTGATGCCCCTAGCGCCATCTAGTGTCGGGAAACAGAGCGAGGAGATCTTTCCAGAAAA